>CM060835.1:106862754-107007754 GCA_030762175.1 Metallyticus violacea | reverse complement strand
CATCGCCTGTGGCGCCTCTGTAGCAAAAAAGGGCGTTAAACACTATTCATTCCTTCCGCCCTCCCATCAATAACGCTACTTCGGCCTTCCGTGGTACCAACCTAAGTCTTTTGTTACCTAACTAGTAAATAATTGCTTATACGGTTTGGATGCAACCATTTCCAATTAGGTTACTTCTGATGCTTTCAAGATAATTCCTAGGTCATCAGCATATCCTCTCAACTTGACACTCTTGGGCACAGGTATCTCCAATACACGATCATAATAAAAATTCCACGGGCTGGAACTAAGCAGAAAACATGTCACTTCCATCGTGCTATTACAAACTGTAACAAATAAGACCCTATCTTAGTGGTAACTTGCTGGCACTTTGTGTACATAGGGGATTATTCGTCTATCATATAATTTCCAAAGAATACTTCCCAAGAAGGCAAATTAAAAGTGTTTTGAACATCAACAGTTATAAGAATGCACAAATACCTTTTGCAGCCTACGTGTGTTTGGCCATATTCTCAATCTCTTGTATTTTTAGGACAGTAACAGTTAATCGCCCTTCTCGAAAGTCGCGCTGTTCTCTAGCAAGATTCTTCAGGTGTTCCAACAACTTGCCTAATACATTCAGGAGACAAGTAGGTTGATGTACTTTATAATGTGACTTCTGTTCGTGTTTCTCACTCAGAGTCTAGTCAGCTTCCACTCCTTGGGAAATTCACCTGCCAGTGGTGGAACACTAATTATGCTTTTCGGGTAAAATGTTTGCTGACTGCATAAGAACTTAACGCCGCGTTTATCATGACATTTGTACGAACTCAGTGCATTAATCGCATTCGAAATGACAACAGTAATTCTAATGAAAGGATACAAATAGTAATATTCAATCTGTATATTTTATATTATGGTTTACTACATAATGTTCAAGACAAGATATCCCAAACAAATGATGGTCGTTCTACTTTCATAATGATAATTAGGCAACGGGATTCTTAAGCACTTAATATCGAATTAGGTACACTCAAACAAAAGCTATGAGTCACTGCCCGGCGGATAATCCAGAACCGATGAGTGAGAGGCGTAAATGAAAAGGGTGATTTGTAAACAAATTATCTATTGTAATGCCCTTTCATTTTTTCTACAGTGCAATACCAACATAACTTCATTCCGCTCTATTCTGTTTATAGTGCTTAGATTTTTCTAATGCCTGGTGATAAAGTTGGTGTGTGGCCGTTTTCCCCTTTAAATTAATATGCTGACTGCAATATATCTTTGTCTGAATGAATGAAATGAATTCATCAAGGACGTATATCAGCACCGTGTTACAATAACATTGCAGCTATCTTTTCAATTTCAGAGAAAACTTATGGAAAACACAGTCCAGGAATTTGAAGTATTTTATTTTTCTAAAGATCATACCACATGACATTTTAAAATAGCACTTTGCAATAAGAATGTTTTAGATATTATTTTTTAATGATAGTCGGGTAGCCGAGAAATGTTATACTTACATGTATTATTAGCAATGTTCAGCGGAGAATAATTAACTATATTAGTTAGGATTAAAATAAAAATTATAAAATTTAATGTATATGATATTGGACATACTTTCTTCGTAAAACGTTTCCACCTTGGGAAAGTTGCTTAATCTATTTCGGATCCAGTTTCGTTCAGTATAAATAACATTGTCAAATCGTTATTAATTCACACAGGCATAACGGAAGCGGTAATCTCTATCTTAAAAGTTTTGTTCAATTAAAGCGAATTTCTAAGAGACTCTTGCCTCTCCAGTTTAGACACACTAATTTCATGTACAGTATCCATGTCACAATAATACAAATAATGGTAACGTTTAAAATTTAGGCAAATACTCACATAATTTAATTGATCACAGAGATACTGCAAAATTTTTTAAACTTTCTTCTGCAAATTGTCATACTGATACAAAAATTAGTATTCATTATCAGCTTTTTGTTATATTGCATAAAATTTGAAATTTAAGTTTTTAAGTTATATATAAACATAAAAAAGATAGTTAAAGGAAAAACCTTTTTCCATTTACAATTAATTTAAGCATTAATTTTTAAAACGGGAATAGAACAGCGATTATCAAAATTTCTTTGACTGCAAACCCTCCTTTAAGATTTCTCGCTGTAGGGCATTTAAAACAATGCTTAGTTTCTGAATTGCATCCGCTATATGTGTAAAGTTGTTCCTCTCTGGTTTACAAAATTTAAAGATATAAACCAACAAATAAATGCACATTTTCTGTATTGTATTCTTACACATTGATAATATTAAATCCCAAAAAATATATACAATGCATAGAACATTAATATTGATATTAACTTACAACATAAAATATTATAACATTACTCGTTTATTTTAATGCCTGAATGAAGGGGTTAGTACTGTAATTCTCTTGGAAGTTTTCGAGCTTAATAGAAGAATTCTGAAGTATTCTGATTTAAGAGAAATAAGTGCAGATAATGAATCTTTACAATTAAAAGATATTTGCTGCGTAAAGATTAATATTGCTTCCAGGGAAACTATGATCGCATATCGACGGTCCCAATTAGTAATACTGTAGTTCACTTTTTAGGGGGTGAAGAGGTTGGATAGAACGGGTATCAATTTTGAAGCGAATTTGTTGTTTGGTGCTGGCCTCACTCATATAACTAAGTCAGAAAGGTGTCTTCTCCAACAAAATGATTAAAGTTCTGATACAGATATACTGCAACGTGAAAGTCGGTATTAAGATATACCATATATCGGAACGTAGATCTGCTAGTAGAGGAGTTTGTCAAGGATGTATTTACTTAGAGGTGATATCTTGAATGCCTTGTTAGTGGAGGAAATATTGATGATCTAATTATTTTATCTTTAACAAGAGATGGTTTGCAGAAAGGCATTCATATCCTACAAAATTATTGCCTGAAATGATCATGGTAGTAAATGTTAACAAAACCATAACAATGACTTTTAAAAATAACTACGTGTATGGCAGAGATGAAAAATGGTAGTACAGTGGACAAAAAATACAAAATGTTAAAAAATTTTCTTATTTAGGAGTAACCTTTATGGGAAATGGAATAAGCATTTATCTGCTATTAATTATAAAGCTGGAGGTCAACTAAACTACCTGTTCTGATTCGCGTTACAGATATATCAGTAGGTACACTAGAGAGGGTGTATACAATGTTAAGATTAGGCCTATTATGTTACATGGAAGTGAAACATGGGAGGGGAGCTGAACATGTTAACAAAATTCAAGTCGATTTTTGGAAAAGGGTTCTCGGCCTCTCCAAATGAACGTCAAACTGTAGAGTCATGAGGGAGGCGGTTTGTTATGAAGATATGGTTAATAGTAAAACAAAAATTTGAAATACTAGCTTAGACTAATGCAGGGAGACCAGTCCACACTTCTTGCTAAATGATATAGACACCAGATACAAAATATAACACCAACTTTTTGGGCTGCACAGATGGAAGGAGGACTCAAGAGGAATTGGCCTGGTTTCAATATGGCAACGATGCAATGCAAATAATAAAAAATGGATAGAAGAAAGTTAGAACAAGGCTAGAGAATATCAACAGGCAGGAAATCGAGGCAGTATGTAACACAAAAACACAAAATGAAATTACCTGGGATAAAGAGGTGTATAGGCTTGTTCTAGGGAGAAAGCCGAGATCAGGAATGGCCGGGTTTACACTAGGAAGTTGGAAGGCTCAAATTTTTGGCGTTATACAAATTACCGTGTATGATGTGATAACAGAAGATTTAGCAAAGCTAGGAGGATGGACTCGGCCCTTCTTTCTTGTAAATCGCGCCCTGATTAAAACACAACCAAGTGGATCTACCCAGCTAACAACTGACCGATAAACCAGTCTGGCCAATCCTGCCTTAAATTCGTAAGAACAACATATGCTAGGCATGTATTTCTCTTTTATTTGCTTCTTTAACCTGCATTACATCCATTATTTATTTTGTTTCTTTTCGGAAGCAGGTCTGGTGCCTGATGTCTGATGTCCATACATATAATTCATTGGAAACTTGTAATAAAAAGAAACCCAGAAAATTGGCCAGAATCTTAATGCGCATTCAGAGAAAAGGCACGTAAACAAAGCCTGTACAAGGTAAGACTGCAGAGGAACACTCCAAATTGTTGGGTTTTTGTTCCACGTCGCATTTTCATTAGCTTATGTTCAAGTTTATCACGCCACATGCCCTGTCTTACTCACTCTCTTCAAGGACACCGACTTTATAAAATCTTCAATTAAATTCAGGTACAATTGTGTTATTGCTGAATTTAAAATTCTTAGAAACTGAAAGCTACTACATTGTTTCACGTAAAGCTATTTTTAAAACGCCCGAAAAATTAGCAAATTACGCTTTAGAAAGTATTATACTTATTATTAATAGGCAATTTGCTCATGAATAATTATTTGTTTCCTTGACTTTTTTCTTTTCTATAACAGAGAGAGTCGTTTGAGGTTTTCGAAATTTAAGCAAAAAGAATGTATGTGCTCACGTATTTGGCAAAATGGCATATTGATCCTTTATTCAACATTGGTGAACAATGACAGCAAAAGCGCAAATAGCTCCTTGATTGGAACACTTCTTAAACTTTTTACTGCGATTAAACTCTTCTTTCTATCTCTCCGCTTATTACTGCAAACAGCTTTCACAGCAATTTAAGACCATGATTGAAATGTCACATAGAACCTGCAAAGGAATAAAAATTACATTGCTTACCATTTTACGGTGGTAATTATTTGAATGAATGAAATGTATAACCCAGTCATGCTGGACTTTCATTAATTACGTTTATAAAAGAATTTTTCCAAGTGATCTGCTATTTCTGAACAAAGTTTCTAAATGCTCCAAGTAATCTTTTTTTTTTTTTCTTCTTCCACAATGTATAGAACTGTCGACCTGTTCCGTTCTCAATTAAACATATCATTACATCTTGTTATTGGTCTTTCTACTTGATAATATCCTTTAGGTTTATAATTTAGAAAAAAAGTTTGTATCTGTTCCTCTTTTATTCCTAATACATGCCTATTACAATTATTTTTATTAATATTTTTATTTAAACTAAATATATTTAACTGTTTTCGAATTTCTTCATTTATTTGGTTGTTAAAATCTCATCTCTGCATTTTCTATTCTTTTCCTGTTTTTTCTGTACATAGTCTAGTTTTCACTTTCACGTGTTGCCATTGGCACTGTTATTTACTTTATAGAATTTCATTTGTGTTGCTTTTGACGTCTTGTTCTTTAATGTTCTCCTTATTGTTCCATTCATTTGTCTTAATTTATTTAGTTTTATATTCAGATCTTCATTTTTACTGTATGATATATTAAAACAGATATTTAAAACTAGAGACTTGTTCTGTTATTTCTTCATTAATAATTTCTTACATCTTATATGAATGTTTCCTTCAAAAGATAGCTTTTGTCTTTGTTGTTGAAATATTTATGTTTACATGATATTTTTCCGTTTCTTCAAAACAAACCCTATCGTCACCAAATAAAATTGTTTTAAAGGTATATCTATTAATTTGAATACCCCTAATATTTCCACTCTTTAAATGCTTCGTATATATATATATATATATATATATATATATATATATATATATATATATATTTTAAATAGTGCTGGCGATAAATAGCATCCCTATTTGACGCCTTGGTTTAGTTCTTCTGTTTTATTTCCTCGGTTGTACTTGCATAAAAATATTAATTCCTTAATCAGGTGACTCCAATGTCTTTTTCTTTTGCATTACAGTCCATAGTTTGTTTCGGAGGACCCTATCAAAAGTTTTTTAATATTAATCTAAAAATTATATGAAATTCGACAAGTTCAATTCCCTTTTCTTCTGTATTAATTGTTCCATTATAAACATACAATCCGCTACAGTAATTCTTAATAATATTTTATAAATTTCCAGTTCAATTATTTTTCTATTCTCTTATCTATGATATTCTTAATGACTAAAACTTCTGGCGTTTTGCACAAGCGCTTCCTTCAATACATCGTAATTCGGAGAATTAATGCCTGGAAAATAAGATTTTATTTTTACAGCAGAGATGTGGAGATCGTCCTCTTTTTTACTACCTACTCATTCCGCTGGAACAGATGGTCGTTGATACTAAAGAAGTACGGTGCATTTCTTAACGCAGACGAAATACACAGGAGAGAAGTTCCGGCAGTTACACAATATCTACATATATGATAGCCATTCCATCGCCCTAACGTTTATGTGTCTGTTCTGCAGTGAAAAGCATTTTATTACTGAAAATAATGCTGCATCATTCAAGACTTGCTCTCTCGCGTATAGGCATTAAAAACTTAACATTTTCTCAGCGTTAACTTTTCTTTTACATTCGGCATGCACTCATTTCTCGCTATTTTTTTTTTTCTTAGAAATAAACCACGCCGAGTGGGAGTATCGCTTCAATTGTTGCATTGGAATGCATTAGTGGTTCGTTTCCTCTCTCTTCTTGAACATTTACCCTAACCGGTAAAATAATACAATTACTACTAATCTGCAAGTATTGTAAGTGTAACAAAAATACAGAAAATGAAACAAAGGGACAGAGTTCATTTGTGCCAATATGTTAATGAAGGCAAAGAAAATTAGTTTGTAGGACTAGCAATTTCACATTGTGCACATTTCAATTATTGCCTCTCTTGAATTCATTGTTAAGATTCTTTATGAATCCTATAATGCTTGGCAAACTCCAGTTGGGCATTAAAGACGAAAAGCGTGCAGATCCGCCCTTGAAGGTGCTCACTCCTGAAAACAAGTAGAAGGAGAAATTATGAACGACCGGCGGCTCAAAGTTTCAGAAATAGCAGCGAGGTTGGACCTTTCTAAAACAAGTCCTTCGAATTACTTTGAACCTTTAAACGTGAATAAGGTTAGTGCAAGATAGGGTAGGTAGACTTCTTTCCTCAGTCCAAAGCAGCAACGAATCATCTGTTGCCAGGCATTTTTGGAGCTCTATTGTGGCAACGAGAGAGAAGATCTGCAAACCATTGTTACAGGAGATGAAACTATTGTCCTCTATTATGTCCCTTGTCCAAAACAGAATCAATGGAGTGGCGTAAACCGGGCGAAGCACCGCCTCTAAAGGCTAAGGTCACTCAGTCAACCAAGAAGATCATGGCCACAATCTTTTGGGACTGTAAAGGAATGCTCTTCATTGACTTCAAGGATAGGAACACAACAATAAAAGGGGATTACTATGCTGGCCGACTGCACAGACTACGTGCTTCCATCAGAGAGAAAAGGCGAGGAAAGGTGAGTGCTGGTTGCGCCTTCTTTACAACAAACGCACCTGCACACACAGCTCTTGTTGCAATGGAAGCTGTGAAGAAATGTGACTTCAAGGAGATCGACCATCCACCCTAATGCTCAGATATAGCTCCCAGTGACTATTTCGCTTCTCAAAACTCAAGAAGGGCTTTTGAGGAAGGACATTTAAATGTGATAAAGAAGTGAAGGTTGCTGCTTATGCCCATTTTGCAAACAAGACTTCTGACTATTTGGAGGGGGGGGGATATAAATGTTAATTCAAAGACGTGGGACGTATATTGCAATAGAGGATAACTATATAGAAAAGTGAAATATTTTTTTGTCTTTATCATACATAGAAAATGGTTAGGCCTACCATGGACCTACCCTCGTACTAGCAGTTTAACGTTCAATAGCTAGGCCAACTTGACAACCTTTATTTGATGAATCTTCTGAACTTCGGTTTAGAACTGTCAAATTTTGTGACTATTTTAAAAAATTAATATAAGATATTTTTACTGTAGATAATCCACTGTTAAAAGCACATGATTGTAAACTTAACTTAACGTTCACTGTATCTCCAGTAGGATGAAAGGTTTACATGTGAATGAGTAGCTGTCAGTGGAGTAAATGGTTAAAAGCGGATACAACCGCTTACTGCCACTATTGTTTGTACTGCAGTCTGTAATCAATCGCATGTATCTTACCGTTTTGTGCAAAACATCTTATTTCATGCGCTATGGTTACATATTGTTGAGGCCTACTTATGAACTGCGATTTTTCGTGTTCTTCATCACCACGCGGCTGACATGGGACATATATCACTTAAAAATGCATTTATATTATTAACATACATACTAATAAGTAATGAAAACCAGCTAATGATGAACCAAGATAACTCTCTGAATGTACAAACACTCTTAAATTCAATAAATATAATACCTCTATTTGTGTTAGGCGTCCTCGAGAGAACCCGCCCGGAGCTGATTATGTAGCGCCTCCCCCCCCCCCTCTCTCTCTCTGACCTCACAAGCTAGACTCTCGAAAAACCATTGAAGCTCAACGCATTCACATTCTGCGCATGCACAGAGCTAGCCTTCCCCAAGTTCAAACATGCAACCGTCACATGGAAAAACGAACCTACCGCCTGTTCCACCTGGTCAACAATATTTAATAATTAAGCCCCCATATACCATATCTGTCCCTTAATAGTCGTCCTCGTCGATTATAAAAAAACATGCTAAATAGAGTAGCATATAAAACAAATCATATGAAAATTAATGAGTAAGGGCAATTGAAAATTACCTATAGATTTTTAAGAGAAAAACAGAAAATTGAAAACTGAATTAAAATTACAAAATCTTATGTGTCAATATTGTATCAATCAATATCAAAGTATCAATGTATTCCAATATATCATGTCTCAGCAATTAAAAACATATCAAAAAAGTACGGATCCCGCAGACAACCAACATTGACGTCACAACATACAAACATTCATACACAAAATTTTACCTTGAAACTAAACCGAATGTGATAACAATCGCTGTCCCCCGAGGAACTCATACTACTGGCTCCTTTAGTGTGACAAAACCTGTTCAATTCCTCTACCCGTGAAGTGTTTTACATTCCAAAATTCCACTAGTCACAACTCAATCTCACCTAAGAACCGGCGCGCAGAGAAGAGGAGTGAGGAGCATAGGGAAGGCTACCGCATCCACAGTACTCACCTAAAATCAACCTATCTAAAAGTCCCCGGATTAGCTTAAAATTTGTAAATCAGACAATAATCCATCTCCGATATAAATACCTATCATTTTATCAACCCCTCCTCCTCTTGATCGATCCAACCAGATTATTATTCCTCGCTGCAAAATGGCTCCCAATGTGGGCATAGAAGTAATAATATTCCCCATCGCAAGTGACTCGCGACTTTCTCAAAACATATTAAATCCCTACTCAACACGTGGCCGGCAAGGCGTAAGATCTGTTTTTTATCTTCGCCGTCATTATGTAAAGGAACTGAAAGGAAAAAGCATAAAGGAATAAATATATCCATGTATCAAGATTAGTTGAGACGTATACTCCATTTAATTGTTTAAAACTCAAAACTTACATAATGATTTTCATTTTCACACCCTAAGTGACCCATCCAGAGGCAATACGGCCTTCTGGTGCTATCGTTCACTCACGACAGACGCGTTTATGCTACATACCATCTTTGCGCATGCGCCTCACAACCCCCCGCTCAAACGCACGCTCTAACGAATACCATTAGCGTTACCTAAATAAACAGTGCTTACGTTAACAATATTCTAGGATATTATTAACAGATATATGCCATAATATCTCGATTCTTCTCCCCAAGTTCCTCACCCTTGAATTGCGGTCTCGTTCACAGCTTTTCGGGGCCGGCCAGAGAGAGATTTGTCTTTCAAAGTCTCTCGCCCTTCTTCAAATGATCGAATTCATCTTTGCACCATGAACGGTAACGAATTTCTTGTGGAATTTTTCGCTCTTTCACCTTGCTTATGAGTGAAAATGTACAATCTAAAATTTTCTTTAGAAAAATTCATGATTTTTCACCCGCTTTTCACACAGAATTGATGAACAGATTATGCATGTTTAAAATTACATGTATGCATTTTTGATAGCTTAAGGTGCGTTATTGCTACCTGCGTTAGTTACATTTTTGTAGACAGTGTTATCCAACATTGAATAGGCTGGATGCAAAACCTTTTTGAATGCCCCTCGTACAATAGCTAGGGTTCCTTTCAAATGTGTCACCTAAAATGCTTGTAATGTTGTGGTCAATGAAAAGTAAGAATATATATGAATGGTGCAGAGGCACCACAGACGATGGACACATGATATACGAGAGGAAATGATAAATTGGGAAAGGAGTAATTTTTTAAGGAAGGAAACGTTACAGGCCTAAGTTTAGAGTACCTCCCCGGCATTTGTCATTTATGAGGACTGAGGAAAACCTGTAAAAAACCTCAATCAGGGAGGACGGACCGTTCAAACCCCAGACCTCCCGCTTACGAGTCCGCGCCTTAACGACCTCGGCCACCCGTGGCGGTAAAAAGTAAGAAGTCGTCCGTTAGTTTATAGGAGATTCACACGGTAAGGAGAGCATAAAAGAAAAAGGGAAAAAAAGAACAGAAAACAAAACAGTAAACCTCTATTTGCCTGTTCTATTATAAAGTACATTTTTAAAAAGGATATATTTATGCACTTAGCTATCCCATTACGTAAGCATGAGTGTTAAATACGTCTTGTGTTTGTCATCTATCGGCAATTACATGCTTTAATATCTATAATCACTGTGCTAATATTTTCCCTCTCTCGGAGAAAGTAAACGTGTCATAGTTTTAGGTAGCAACTCGCTTTCACAAAAACGATCTGTATGATCTAACAAACATTTATACAACAATTTAATGAGAGTGAGGGAAAGCTGATTTTTTAAAAGTATGTTCGTGTTCGTGAATTTTAAATAATTTTTCTGAGCTTATGTACCCATTATCTTATTGAATAGATAACAATGTATGTATGTTTTGCTTGCTAGTCGCAATTTAAGGAGAATGCGTCCATTTAATTATAAATGGGAACAAAGTAGCGTTTGCGTGCAGGTATGTAAGACCCTAAAGCCTTCCACTATGTACTCGGCTATCAAGAGTACAAATTAATCCGATATTGCTTTATCTAATCTAGCACTCTTTTACAGGACTTTTTATATATAAATGTATTACTGATAAGAGCAGCATTTCTGATAATAAAACAAATATAAGCTGTTATTACACAACATTTTCCACATTTTGTAGATTTTAAACATTTTTATTAATTAATAAGTAAGGTAGATCTGTTCCCCCATAGTACTTGGCATAGTTAAGGCAAACTCTTTTTAACTTGCGTCATATACACCTTAGAGTTAAATAGAGGTGCTTTGGAAAAGATGTTTCTCTTCGAAATTTCACGTCAAATTTTATGAATTTACTCTACAGCTCCCATAAAAACATTATTATTCATTAAAGAAAAGCTGGTAATGTTTGTGTTCGCAAGTTTCAGACATCTCCAGAAATATCATAAGGGAATATAGAAATATTTCATAATACAAGTCCTTCCATTCAATCTGATGAGCCTCAATTCGATTTCTGTTAAGTACAAACTGCTTGGATGGGTACTTTCCAGAAGCTTTCTCTTACCATATTAAATGTAACTATTGGTGTAACAGATTGAGTGTGTTGGGGCTAGCATTAATTAAGTTCATCATGATCTCGAATACCTATGGGATACTGTGAAATTGTTTTGTAAGGAACATTGTATTCCTTTAGTATGTAATTACTTATTGTGTTATTTTTGTCCCATGTTTTCATTATTTTTATCTTTGGTTTTGTGATTATTAACAGCCGGAATGGAATGGGATGTAAATTATAAATGAATCGATACAACGATTTTAATTCCCCATCTGCACTTCATCAATTGCTTTATTTTCTACATTTTTGCATTGGAGACCTAATATTATAACTACGGGTATACATTTTATGTAATTTATGCATTGAAGGTTAGTTAATGTTTCAATTTTGCTTACAATAGTATATTAGTATTAGATTTCCAGTAGAAATTTTCGGGATTGAACAATAAATGTGTATTTGTTTTGACGATATGATATTCGGCTTATGAGCCATTTTCTTATTTGTCTCACATTTGTGCTACACATAGCACAGAAAATTTATGAATTAAAATGGATACTTTTTAATCGTTATCAAATTTGGGAAACACTGCAAAATAACTTTCTTGCACATATGTCATTATTATAGCATCGTAGTCATAACTTTTTAGGTATTTTGAGGTGCCCATTCTTTTTAATTTTCAAATCAAGTTGAAAATCTTTGTAATCCCCCAATTCTGCTTCAATAACTTTAAATGATTTATTCCGCCACGCTCCCAAATTCTATTTGCCACTGCTCAGGAACATATGAATATTTTTCCCCTTTTCTTTCAGAGTTAAACCCCTGAATCAGTTAGAAAGCGTTGATTGGTTTGTTTATTTATTTATATACTCGTTTTGTTAAACATTTTAAAATTATTCGATCTAACAAAATGCAATAAATAATAAGACAATCAAATTAATTATTAGTCAAACGTATTTATCAGATTTACTAAGTCTGTTATAAGGGATTATTTCATAATGAAAAAAGCAATCTCTGTAGTTCCCCTATAGTCCTTTATCATAAATTTATCTTAACTGATTAGAAGTCATATAGTGAATGGGGAACTCAAGTTATACTATGATAGTTGCCGCTGGCAGAAGACTGGTACAATTTTTGCATTAGGTGAAAGGAGCACATGAATAATTGTAGAAAAATGATTATGTGCTAACAATTTATGGGTGAAAGGGGCTTTTTAATATGGGCCCAGAGAACCTTGTGCGCCTGATCAGCTTTGACAAAATGGTCACTTTCAGATTTATCTTTTAACTTTCTAATTGAGTTTTGAGCAATTAAATGAATATTTCATCATTAAGTGCAAATGCCAATCGTGAGTAAACCAAAAAAAGTGAAATCGAAGGTAGAGTGCGTTTTCATGTGTGTAATGAATTATTTCAGGCACATAACACTTTCCTTTCAAAAATGGAGCTTTTGGGGTCTGAATATACAAAATCATTTCCAGTTCATTTACTGGTACAGGTACTTAGGCTAACAAATTGAAATAAGATTGAAGTGTCTTTTCATATGTGTAACGTTTTGCTTCAAGAACGGGAAAGTAATTAACTAAGCTTTTGCAGGTTTGCATCTGCATAATAATTTACTGCTTCTTTATAGGTACCGTGTGTCCCACGTTTTACTTTACCCAATATTATGATGATGACTGACAAGATCGGAGATTTGCAACGAAACATGACCTGCATTAAACTCAATCCACAATGAAGAGAGGTGAAGGGGTGTGTGCCGTCATGTTGTTGCCAAAAGGAAGAACGGAGTCTCAAATTACACGCCTCAACAATGGTTTTGTTAAATAAATAATTAATTTAGGTGCTTTTTATCTATTTGCGCGTCTGATAGTTTGCTGTATACCTCTTTGTTTCTAAGGCAATGCAGATAATAAGGTTGTTCATTTTTACGTCATGCCTCAGTGACATTATTTTAAGTTTTAAGTATTATAAAATAATGAGCCCTATTTAGGGTAGAATTTATATTTAGACATTTCAAAGCTTTTTATTAAAATTTTTACATTTTAACTGTTAGGGAATTAAAAAAGCAATGATATTATTTTATTGTTGTCTTATAAATGTTACATACATTTAATAACTCATTTTTATTTCAGATAGATATAAGCTGTGGGCTGATTTTTTGTAAACAAACACTTGCAGCAAAGAAAGACTGCCTTTCTTTTTAGGTGTTTCCAGCTTAGTGGCAAACCATGCCCTGTTTATACTTTGAAGGAGTTGGGTGGTACATGTTCTCTTAAGTTCAATGAGATGGTCATCAGGGGACAATTAGACAGGATTCTAGGCAAAGAAAGACTAAGAAGTTGAAAGAGAGGAGGAGTCTCACCTATCTTGAGTCCACCACCTACCTTAACCAAGATTCCATTCAGCACTTGTTTGGCTATATTCGATCTTGTTGTGGCTCGAATGACAATCCAACAGTGATTCAGTTTGTGGCTGCCCTAAAACAGACATTGTTAATGACTTGCCTTTATGGACCTTTAAAGGACTGAACTGTGGATTGGAAGAAAACCCTGGCGAGACACTAAACAATTTGCACAACTTTGTTTTTGCTGAACCAGAGTCTTCTCATGACCAGGAGCGCAGACCTGTCTTGCAGCAGAATCCTGCAGTTCATTGGTTGAAGTGGTGGACTCTTTTCTTGAATGCTAAGGTCTTTCGTCAAAACCCCTGTAGCATGGAGCAGGATTTCCTAGCCCCAACGATTATGATTAATATAAGATATTATATTTAATTACTATTAAGGCTTCGCCGATGAATCATAAACATTAATCAATCATCACTAATATAAGTAAAGCAAAAGTTTTACATATGGGTCAGAAATTCTGTATCTGACATTTATGCAGTAATTTTTCTAAATTCTAAAAGTTCGGACTTTACGGCCTTGACGTCCCCTCTTACACAAAAGGAACAAGCAGGTCAGAAATACCGAACCCCAGATACAGCTATCGAGGGTGCTTTTATAGCCTGGAGAACCTTGAAAAAAGACATAACTCTAACAAAAACATAACGGAACATTTTGTAACACAAGAGTAACTTGAGGGGGAGATTCGAGAGGAGAAATAAAACAGAACGCCTCGAAGTTCGTTACTAGCGGGACCCCTCAGAGAAATCGGCGCCCAATTGTGGCCTATAAGTAACGAACCGGGAATCACGTGCTTTTTTTATGTAGCCAATCTATGAGCTGAACTTAAGAACACGATACCACCATTTAAATATAAATCTATTGAATGCACGTAAGACTGACCGACTAAAGGTTTAATAAAAGTCATGGGAAAACCGAAAAAGCCCACTTGTACTTCTACACCTGTACTTCTACACTTGTAATTGTACACTTGCACTTTTACACTTGTACTGCTACACGTGTACTTCTACACTTGTACTTTTACACTTGTACTTCTACACTTGCACTTCTACACTTGTACTTCTACACTTGTACTGCTACACGTGTACTTCTACACTTGTACTTCTACACTTGTACTGCTACACGTGTACTTCTACACTTGCACTTCTACACTTGCACTTCTACACTTGTACTTCTACACTTGCACTTCTACACTTGCACTTCTACACTTGTACTTCTACACTTGCACTTCTACACTTGCACTTCTATACTTGTACTGCTACACGTGTACTTCTACACTTGTACTTCTACACTTGTACTTCTACACTTGTACTGCTACACGTGTACTTCTACACTTGCACTTCTGCACTTGCACTGCTACACGTGTACTTCTACACTTGCACTTCTACACTTGTACTTCTATACTTGCACTTCTACACTTGCACTTCTATAATTGCACTTCTACACTTGCACTTCTACACTTGCACTTCTACAATTGCACTTCTACACTTGCACTTTCTCACTTGCACTTCTACACTTGCACTTCTACATTTGCACTTCTACACTTGTACTGATACACGTGTACTTCTACCATTGCACCTCTACACTTGCAATTCTACACTTGCACCTCTACAATTGCACTTCTACACTTGCACTTCTACACTTGCGCTTCTACACTTGCACTTCTACACTTGCACTTCTACACTTGCACTTCTACACTTGCACTTCTACAATTACACTTGTACACTTGCACTTCTACACTTGCAGTTCTACACTTGCAGTTCTACACTTGCACTTCTACACTTGCACTTCTACACCAGCACTTCTACACCTGCACTTCTACACTTGCACTTCTACACTTGTACTTCTACACTTGCACTTCTACACTTGCACTTCTACACTTTCACTTCTACACTTGCACTTCTACACTTGCACTTCTACACTTGCACTTCTACACTTGTACTTCTACTCTTGCACTTCTACACTTGTACTTCTACTCTTGCACTTCTACACTTGCACTTCTACACTTGTACTTCTACACTTGCACTTCTACACTTGTACTTCTACTCTTGCACTTCTACACTTGCACTTCTACACTTGCACTTCTACACTTGAACTTCTACACTTGTACTTCTACACTTGTACTTCTACACTTGCACTTCTACACTTGCACTTCTACACTTGTACTTCTACACTTGCACTTCTACACTTGTACTTCTACACTTGTACTGCTACACGTGTACTTCTACACTTGCACTTCTACACTTGCACTTCTACACTTGAACTTCTACACTTGTACTTCTACACTTGTACTTCTACACTTGCACTTCTACACTTGCACTTCTACACTTGCACTTCTACACTTGTACTTCTACACTTGCACTTCTACACTTGTACTTCTACACTTGTACTGCTACACGTGTACTTCTACACTTGCACTTCTACACTTGTACTTCTACACTTGCACTTCTATACTTGTACTGCTACACGTGTACTTCTACACTTGTACTTCTACACTTGTACTGCTACACGTGTACTACTACACTTGCACTTCTACACTTGCACTGCTACACGTGTACTTCTACACTTGCACTTCTACACTTGTACTTCTACACTTGCACTTATACACTTGCACTTCTACACTTGCACTTCTACACTTGCACTTCTACACTTGTACTACACTTGTACTTGTACACTTGTACTTCTATACTTGCACGTCTACACTTGTACTTCTACACTTGCACTTCTACACTTGTACTTCTACACTTGCACTTCTACACTTGTACTTCTACATTTGTACTTCTACACTTGTACTTCTACACTTATACATATACACTTGCACTTCTACACTTGTACTTCTACACTTGTACTGCTACACGTGTACGTCAACACTTGCACTTCTACACTTGTACTTCTACACTTGCACTTCTATACTTGTACTGCTACACGTGTACTTCTACACTTGTACTTCTACACTTGTACTTCTACACTTGTACTTCTACACTTGTACTTCTATACTTGCACGTCTACACTTGTACTTCTACACTTGCACTTCTACACTTGTACTTCTACACTTGCACTTCTACACTTGTACTTCTACATTTGTACTTCTACACTTGTACTTCTACACTTGTACTCATACACTTGCACTTCTACACTTGTACTTCTATACTTGTACTGCTACACGTGTACTTCTACACTTGCACTTCTACACTTGTACTTCTACGCTTGCACTTCTATACTTGTACTGCTACACGTGTACTTCTACACTTGTACTGCTACACGTGTACTTCTACACTTGCACTTCTACACTTGTACTTCTACACTTGCACTTCTACACTTGCACTTCTACACTTGTACTTCTACACTTGCACTTCTACACTTGTACTTCTACACTTGCACTTCTACACTTGTACTTCTACATTTGTACTTCTACACTTGCACTTCTACACTTGTACTACACTTGTACTTCTACACTTGTACATCTACACTTGCACTTCTACACTTGTACTACACTTGTACTTCTACACTTGCACTTCTACACTTGTACTTCTACATTTGTACTTCTACACTTGTACTTCTACACTTGTACTGCTACACGTGTACTTCTACACTTGCACTTCTACACTTGTACTTCTACACTTGCACTTCTACACTTGTACTTCTACACTTGCACTTCTACACTTGCACTTCTACACTTGTACTTCTACACTTGCACTTCTACACTTGCACTTCTATACTTGCACTTCTACACTTGCACTTCTACACTTACACTTCTACAATTGCACTTCTACACTTGCACTTTCTAACTTGCACTTCTACACTTGCACTTCTACACTTGCTCTTCTACACTTGTACTGATACACGTGTACTTCTACCATTGCACTTCTACACTTGCACTTCTACAATTGCACTTCTACACTTGCACTTCTACATTTGCGCTTCTACACTTGCACTTCTACATTTGCACTTCTACACTTGCACTTCTACACTTGCACTCTTACACTTGTACTTCTACTCTTGAACTTCTACCCTTGTACTTCTACACTTGTACTTCTACACATGTACTTCTACACTTGCACTTCTACATTTGTACTTCTAAACTTGCACTTCTACACTTGTACTGATACACCTGTACTTGTACACTTGTACTTCTATGCTTGCACTTCTACACTTGCACTTCTACACTTGCACTTCTACACTTGCACTTCTACACTTGCACTTCTACATTTGCACTTCTATACTTGCACGTCTACATTGCACTTCTACACTTGCACTTCTACACTTGCACTTCTACACTTGTAATTCTACACTTGCACTTCTACACTTGCCTTTCTACATTTGCACTTGTACACCTATACTGATACACGTGTACTTCTACACTTGCACTTCTACACTTGTACTGCTACACGTGTACTTCTACACTTGCACTTCTACACTTGTACTTCTACCCTTGCACTTCTATACTTGTACTGCTACACGTGTACTTCTACACTTGTACTGCTACACGTGTACTTCTACACTTGCACTTCTACACTTGTACTTCTACACTTGCACTTCTACACTTGCACTTCTACACTTGTACTTCTACACTTGCACTTCTACACTTGTACTTCTACACTTGCACTTCTACACTTGTACTTCTACATTTGTACTTCTACACTTGCACTTCTACACTTGTACTACACTTGTACTTCTACACTTGCACTTCTACACTTGCACTTCTATAATTGCACTTCTACACTTGCACTTCTACACTTGTACTTATACACTTGCACTTCTACACTTGTACTTCTACACTTATACTGCTACACGTGTACTTCAACACTTGCACTTCTATACTTGTACTGATACACGTGTACTTCTACCATTGCACCTCTACACTTGCAATTCTACACTTGCACCTCTACAATTGCACTTCTACACTTGCACTTCTACACTTGCGCTTCTACACTTGCACTTCTACACTTGCACTTCTACACTTGCACTTCTACACTTGCACTTCTACAATTACACTTGTACACTTGCACTTCTACACTTGCAGTTCTACACTTGCAGTTCTACACTTGCACTTCTACACTTGCACTTCTACACCAGCACTTCTACACCTGCACTTCTACACTTGCACTTCTACACTTGTACTTCTACACTTGCACTTCTACACTTGCACTTCTACACTTTCACTTCTACACTTGCACTTCTACACTTGCACTTCTACACTTGCACTTCTACACTTGTACTTCTACTCTTGCACTTCTACACTTGTACTTCTACTCTTGCACTTCTACACTTGCACTTCTACACTTGTACTTCTACACTTGCACTTCTACACTTGTACTTCTACTCTTGCACTTCTACACTTGCACTTCTACACTTGCACTTCTACACTTGAACTTCTACACTTGTACTTCTACACTTGTACTTCTACACTTGCACTTCTACACTTGCACTTCTACACTTGCACTTCTACACTTGTACTTCTACACTTGCACTTCTACACTTGTACTTCTACACTTGTACTGCTACACGTGTACTTCTACACTTGCACTTCTACACTTGCACTTCTACACTTGAACTTCTACACTTGTACTTCTACACTTGTACTTCTACACTTGCACTTCTACACTTGCACTTCTACACTTGCACTTCTACACTTGTACTTCTACACTTGCACTTCTACACTTGTACTTCTACACTTGTACTGCTACACGTGTACTTCTACACTTGCACTTCTACACTTGTACTTCTACACTTGCACTTCTATACTTGTACTGCTACACGTGTACTTCTACACTTGTACTTCTACACTTGTACTGCTACACGTGTACTACTACACTTGCACTTCTACACTTGCACTGCTACACGTGTACTTCTACACTTGCACTTCTACACTTGTACTTCTACACTTGCACTTATACACTTGCACTTCTACACTTGCACTTCTACACTTGCACTTCTACACTTGTACTACACTTGTACTTGTACACTTGTACTTCTATACTTGCACGTCTACACTTGTACTTCTACACTTGCACTTCTACACTTGTACTTCTACACTTGCACTTCTACACTTGTACTTCTACATTTGTACTTCTACACTTGTACTTCTACACTTATACATATACCATTGCACTTCTACACTTGTACTTCTACACTTGTACTGCTACACGTGTACGTCAACACTTGCACTTCTACACTTGTACTTCTACACTTGCACTTCTATACTTGTACTGCTACACGTGTACTTCTACACTTGTACTTCTACACTTGTACTTCTACACTTGTACTTCTACACTTGTACTTCTATACTTGCACGTCTACACTTGTACTTCTACACTTGCACTTCTACACTTGTACTTCTACACTTGCACTTCTACACTTGTACTTCTACATTTGTACTTCTACACTTGTACTTCTACACTTGTACTCATACACTTGCACTTCTACACTTGTACTTCTATACTTGTACTGCTACACGTGTACTTCTACACTTGCACTTCTACACTTGTACTTCTACGCTTGCACTTCTATACTTGTACTGCTACACGTGTACTTCTACACTTGTACTGCTACACGTGTACTTCTACACTTGCACTTCTACACTTGTACTTCTACACTTGCACTTCTACACTTGCACTTCTACACTTGTACTTCTACACTTGCACTTCTACACTTGTACTTCTACACTTGCACTTCTACACTTGTACTTCTACATTTGTACTTCTACACTTGCACTTCTACACTTGTACTACACTTGTACTTCTACACTTGTACATCTACACTTGCACTTCTACACTTGTACTACACTTGTACTTCTACACTTGCACTTCTACACGTGCACTTCAACACTTGTACTTCTACACTTGTACTTCTACACTTGCACTTCTACACTTGCACTTCTACACTTGTACTTCTACACTTGCACTTCTACACTTGCACTTCTATACTTGCACTTCTACACTTGCACTTCTACACTTACACTTCTACAATTGCACTTCTACACTTGCACTTTCTAACTTGCACTTCTACACTTGCACTTCTACACTTGCTCTTCTACACTTGTACTGATACACGTGTACTTCTACCATTGCACTTCTACACTTGCACTTCTACAATTGCACTTCTACACTTGCACTTCTACATTTGCGCTTCTACACTTGCACTTCTACATTTGCACTTCTACACTTGCACTTCTACACTTGCACTTCTACACTTGTACTTCTACTCTTGAACTTCTACCCTTGTACTTCTACACTTGTACTTCTACACATGTACTTCTACACTTGCACTTCTACATTTGTACTTCTAAACTTGCACTTCTACACTTGTACTGATACACCTGTACTTGTACACTTGTACTTCTATGCTTGCACTTCTACACTTGCACTTCTACACTTGCACTTCTACACTTGCACTTCTACACTTGCACTTCTACATTTGCACTTCTATACTTGCACGTCTACATTGCACTTCTACACTTGCACTTCTACACTTGCACTTCTACACTTGTAATTCTACACTTGCACTTCTACACTTGCCTTTCTACATTTGCACTTCTACACCTATACTGATACACGTGTACTTCTACACTTGCACTTCTACACTTGTACTGCTACACGTGTACTTCTACACTTGCACTTCTACACTTGTACTTCTACCCTTGCACTTCTATACTTGTACTGCTACACGTGTACTTCTACACTTGTACTGCTACACGTGTACTTCTACACTTGCACTTCTACACTTGTACTTCTACACTTGCACTTCTACACTTGCACTTCTACACTTGTACTTCTACACTTGCACTTCTACACTTGTACTTCTACACTTGCACTTCTACACTTGTACTTCTACATTTGTACTTCTACACTTGCACTTCTACACTTGTACTACACTTGTACTTCTACACTTGTACTTCTACACTTGCACTTCTACACTTGTACTTATACACTTGTACTTCTACACTTGTACTTATACACTTGCACTTCTACACTTGTACTTCTACACTTATACTGCTACACGTGTACTTCAACACTTGCACTTCTATACTTGTACTGATACACGTGTACTTCTACCATTGCACCTCTACACTTGCAATTCTACATTTGCACCTCTACAATTGCACTTCTACACTTGCACTTCTACAATTACACTTCTACACTTGCACTTCTACACTTGCAGTTCTACACTTGCAGTTCTACACTTGCACTTCTACACTTGCACTTCTACACCAGCACTTCTACACCTGCACTTCTACACTTGCACTTCTACACTTGTAGTTCTACACTTGCACTTCTACACTTGTACTTCTACACTTGCACTTATACACTTTCACTTCTACACTTGCACTTCTACACTTGCACTTCTACACTTGTACTACACTTGTACTTCTACACTTGTACTTCTATACTTGCACGTCTACACTTGTACTTCTACACTTGCACTTCTACACTTGTACTTCTACACTTGCACTTCTACACTTGTACTTCTACATTTGTACTTCTACACTTGTACTTCTACACTTATACTTATACACTTGCACTTCTACACTTGTACTTCTACACTTGTACTGCTACACGTGTACTTCAACACTTGCACTTCTACACTTGTACTTCTACACTTGCACTTCTATACTTGTACTGCTACACGTGTACTTCTACACTTGTACTTCTACACTTGTACTTCTACACTTGTACTTCTATACTTGTACTTCTATACTTGCACGTCTACACTTGTACTTCTACACTTGCACTTCTACACTTGTACTTCTACACTTGCACTTCTACACTTGTACTTCTACATTTGTACTTCTACACTTGTACTTCTACACTTGTACTTATACACTTGCACTTCTACACTTGTACTTCTACACTTGTACTGCTACATGTGTACTTCTACACTTGCACTTCTACACTTGTACTTCTACGCTTGCACTTCTATACTTGTACTGCTACACGTGTACTTCTACACTTGTACTGCTACACGTGTACTTCTACACTTGCACTTCTACACTTGTACTTCTACACTTGCACTTCTACACTTGCACTTCTACACTTGTACTTCTAGACTTGCACTTCTACACTTGTACTTCTACACTTGCACTTCTACAATTACACTTCCAAACTTGCACTTCTACTCTTGCAGTTCTACACTTGCAGTTCTACACTTGCACTTCTACACTTGCACCTCTACACCAGCACTTCTACACCTGCACTTCTACACTTGCACTTCTACACTTGTACTTCTACACTTGCAATTCTACACTTGCACCTCTACAATTGCACTTCTACACTTGCACTTCTACACTTGCACTTCTACACTTGCACTTCTACAATTACACTTCTACACTTGCACTTCTACACTTGCAGTTCTACACTTGCAGTTCTACACTTGCACTTCTACACTTGCACTTCTACACCAGCACTTCTACACCTGCACTTCTACACTTGCACTTCTACACTTGTACTTCTACACTTGCACTTCTACACTTGTACTTCTACACTTGCACTTATACACTTTCACTTCTACACTTGCACTTCTACACTTGCACTTCTACACTTGTACTACACTTGTACTTCTACACTTGTACTTCTATACTTGCACGTCTACACTTGTACTTCTACACTTGCACTTCTACACTTGTACTTCTACACTTGCACTTCTACACTTGTACTTCTACATTTGTACTTCTACACTTGTACTTCTACACTTATACTTATACACTTGCACTTCTACACTTGTACTTCTACACTTGTACTGCTACACGTGTACTTCAACACTTGCACTTCTACACTTGTACTTCTACACTTGCACTTCTATACTTGTACTGCTACACGTGTACTTCTACACTTGTACTTCTACACTTGTACTTCTACACTTGTACTTCTATACTTGTACTTCTATACTTGCACGTCTACACTTGTACTTCTACACTTGCACTTCTACACTTGTACTTCTACACTTGCACTTCTACACTTGTACTTCTACATTTGTACTTCTACACTTGTACTTCTACACTTGTACTTATACACTTGCACTTCTACACTTGTACTTCTACACTTGTACTGCTACACGTGTACTTCTACACTTGCACTTCTACACTTGTACTTCTACGCTTGCACTTCTATACTTGTACTGCTACACGTGTACTTCTACACTTGTACTGCTACACGTGTACTTCTACACTTGCACTTCTACACTTGTACTTCTACACTTGCACTTCTACACTTGCACTTCTACACTTGTACTTCTACACTTGCACTTCTACACTTGTACTTCTACACTTGCACTTCTACACTTGTACTTCTACATTTGTACTTCTACACTTGCACTTCTACACTTGTACTACACTTGTACTTCTACACTTGTACATCTACACTTGCACTTCTACACTTGTACTACACTTGTACTTCTACACTTGCACTTCTACACGTGCACTTCAACACTTGTACTTCTACTCTTGAACTTCTACACTTGTACTTCTACACTTGTACTTCTACACTTGCACTTCTACACTTGCACTTCTACACTTGTACTTCTATACTTGCACTTCTACACTTGCACTTCTATACTTGCACTTCTACACTTGCACTTCTACACTTACACTTCTACAATTGCACTTCTACCCTTGCACTTCTACACTTGCAGTTCTACACTTGCAGTTCTACACTTGCACTTCTACACTTGCACTTCTACACCAGCACTTCTCCACCTGCACTTCTACACTTGCACTTCTACACTTGTACTTCTACACTTGCACTTCTACACTTGCACTTCTACACTTTCACTTCACACTTGCACTTCTACACTTGCACTTCTACACTTGTACTTCTACACTTGCACTTCTACACTTGCACTTCTACACTTGCACTTCTACACTTGTACTTCTACACTTGCACTTCTACACTTGTACTTCTACACTTGTACTTCTACACTTGCACTTGTACACTTGCACTATTACACTTGCACTTCTACACTTGTACTTCTACACTTGCACTTCTACACTTGTACTTCTACACTTGTACTGCTACACGTGTACTTCTAAACTTGCACTTCTACACTTGTACTTCTACACTTGCACTTCTATACTTGTACTGCTACACGTGTACTTCTACACTTGTACTTCTATACTTGCACTTCTACACTTGCACTTCTATAATTGCACTTCTACACTTGCACTTCTACACTTGCACTTCTACAATTGCACTTCTACACTTGCACTTTCTCACTTGCACTTCTACACTTGCACTTCTACATTTGCACTTCTACACTTGCACTTCTACACTTGCACTTCTACACTTGTACTACACTTGTACTTCTACACTTGTACTTCTATACTTGCACGTCTACACTTGTACTTCTACACTTGCACTTCTACACTTGTACTTCTACACTTGCACTTCTACACTTGTACTTCTACATTTGTACTTCTACACGTGTACTTCTACACTTATACTTATACACTTGCACTTCTACACTTGTACTTCTTCACTTGTACTGCTACACGTGTACTTCTACACTTGCACTTCTACACTTGCACTTCTACACTTGTACTTCTACACTTGCACTTCTACACTTGCACTTATACACTTGCACTTCTACACTTGCACTTCTACACTTGTACTTCTACACTTGTACTTCTACACTTGCACTTCTACACTTGTACTTCTACACTTCTCGCTCTATTTCGTCTCAGTTAGTTCAGTTCGCGTCAGTCTACTCAGCCAGTTCGAGTTAGTGAGGCAGTAAGTTAGTTACTTAATCAGGCTGAGTATAATCATTAACTGCTAATAATAGTAAAGTGATCGGTGATCGCGTGTGTCCGCGCCAATAGAAACACCACAGCCAGTTACATGTAGAACACTAAAAAGATATATATAATGGATTGGTCGTCTTAGGTAAATAGATTAAATAGTAAATAAATAAAATACATAAAAATAAACAGTTCTCATAAAAACCTATATAAACCTCTTGGTGTGAAGAAGATAATGTTCCCATTTCCCATCCTGTCTCCCTGGTAACGTATATACGTTCCTAAAACCAAAATAGAAATACCGACCCTAAGATCCCATCCTAATCAATCCCATATATATAAATTCCCCCCCCCCCACTAAATACTGCTTCATTTTATCGAAGCGGAGACGCAGATCAACTTGATTCAACCTGAACTAAAATAAATAGTGCTACATTTTGCGGCCCAACGTGCACCAATTAAAGCAAACGTAAGATTGCACACACAACAGACATTGAAGATATGTTTCCAAGTGTATCATGAATGTGCTGCGATTATCTGATGGTTTATGTACAACTGTAGCACTCCGTTATACTCTTGTTGAGTAGCAGTAGCCATTTGCCTGGTGTGAAACTTCATGCTGTAGGGGTTGTGAATGAAAATGTTTGCTTTGACTGCATTGTGTGGATCATGCAGTACCCATGAAAAAGGTCACTTTGGATCTCTTAACACGAATTGCAAGAGAACAAAGAATCTCTAGCAGACAGGTCTCAACAGAGAGCAATTACACAACGTCTGAGAATTTTCCATTACCTTGAGATTGAGTTGTAAGTCCTCTAATTAACAGAACTTAATATAACTGATTTATGTGACAGTGTATTAAAACCTGTTCAAGC
Source organism: Metallyticus violacea (assembly GCA_030762175.1). Taxonomy (NCBI): domain Eukaryota; kingdom Metazoa; phylum Arthropoda; class Insecta; order Mantodea; family Metallyticidae; genus Metallyticus; species Metallyticus violacea. The sequence continues at coordinate 106,981,253 of CM060835.1, read as the reverse complement.
TGGAACTGTTGGTCTAAATTTGTTTTATTTCCTCCTCTGGGCAGATTTCCACGTCATTGTAATGGCAATTCTATATAAAAGAATTAAGAAAGCACATTTTGCTTTACACCACATTGTGTTCACTGTTGCTATTACTGTTTGGAGGAATAATTAGAAGAAAATTGCTAGTTATCCAGTTATAAACTTATGAATTTACAATATGTTTTGTTTAATATTCACTGTGAAAAAAATTCCTGTTACTGACTTAACACATTTTGTATTCGACACATATGCACAGGACATTTAAACATATCAATTTAAATATGCGTTACTTGGGTCGGTATTTTGAATGCAGTGTGCACTTCTGTCTTAAAAAGCAAGTATAACAGCTGTAATAAATAAACTGAAATCTTACCGCTTCCGGAAACAAAACTTCTTGTTTCCGGCACCTTTGATGTCGCAGCCTACCGCGGTACACGTACATTGCAATAAATAATAATAAATCACGTAGTCCCACAGATTAACCTTTGCAATTCACGCACAACGCACATTTTTTGTTTCGTAACTACAACTAACCACATTCAAAGAGATTCCGCATAAAATTATTCGGTCCTTCTACTATTTGGCAACTCTAAGCACACATTAATGAAAAATATGCAAAAGTTTGTTTCTGACAGGCGAAATGGGTTTAAATTTGCATTTGTAGCTCCCTCGTCGTAAATGAGATAAATGTGAGTATGTTAGAGTAATCAAATAGCTGCGCTCTCTTAGCGCCATCTTTGTATCTTACTTACCGACAACTCGGCGTGCAATGAGACTCCAAGGGCTCCTATCCAGTTGCAATATCCTGCCCTTGACTGCCTCGCAGTTGGCTAACAATTGGTGTCCGCTTTGTGTTAGCGTGAGGTGAACAGAACCGATGGAAAATCTGCCACTATACGGTGATTGTTGTGCGCATATATTGAAAAACAGAATCGTTAAAGGCGTGTAGACAGAAATATATAAACAGCAAGATTTGGAGGCCGGCATCCCCTCTCAACTACATTAGAGCTTTGGGAAAGAAATTGAAATCCACTGAGATCTTGTTAGACGCGTATGGAGGGGGGTGCTCAAGACTGTCTGAAGAAACGATCCAGAATATGACGGAACGTCTACTGTGGTCTTCCAAAAAATCTGAGACGAAGGAAAGAGTAATCTCGTCTAGCCAGCAGCATCTATCACGGAGGAGCGCATGCGTGTTGGATCACCTTAGCCGATGAAGTGAAACTCCTGACGAAACAAAACAATTGGCATATGTCAGTGATTTAAGCAAACTTTGCTGCGGAGCATCCGTAAATATTCGACATCACGTGATTCATGGACGAGGTGTGGTTTCACCAGCACAAAATTCACGCATCTGATCAAATGAAAATTCTTATGCCATACATGAACAGCAATTCATTCAGAGAAGATTGTTCACTTGTGTTCGATATTCCAACAACAAATCCATCTTACCTTCTTTGACACAACTTTCACAACATCAGCGTACATACACATTTTCAGACGTTGTCTTGTTGGATTTGAATCATATATAGACACAGTTACCTTAATGCTAACCTCGGATAAATCCTAGAAACCGGCGGACCCAGTGGTTTACTGTGGCTCGCTATGACCTGACGGCCTACGCTCGTCTCCTTTTCGTAAACATAAATTGATAGGGGCGGATAAATCACTGCAATAGCGCCAAATATTCTTTGATTTCAGCAGAAAATAATGGTAAATATCAATTTATAACGCATTGTATGCGTAGGTAGTTAACCATTCTAATGGTGGCAAATCACCTTTAACTCCGGCAGGATTAAAAAAAAAAAGCAGCAGAAAGCTAGGATTCGAAATCACTACATTCACAACCATAGCATGGTACCCTAACCGTCTGAGCTATCATTCGTTTTGCTTGGAAAAGTATTAACCAGGTAAATCGAGGGCCACTACCTTCGGCTCTCTCCGTTATCGCTCGGAAGTTCGGGAGTGGCTCGGGACTGCAGTTCCAGCAGCTCCGAGAATTTCGCTACGGCTATGGATAAGTGAAATTTAGTCATCGTGGTAAATATGACTTGTGCTTCTCATGGCACATTCTGAAAAAGAGGAGGAAGAAGAAGGAGAAGAAGAAGAAGAAGAATTGGAAGCAAGAACTTAATGCATCTGATAATGAAAAGGATGTTTCGGAAAAAGTATATCACAAGCGATGACAGCCATCATTCTCGTCAAATACTTTTCGCCTGTGGTGGGTCTGTAGCAAAAACGGGCGTTAAACATTATTCATTCACTCGTCAAATACTTCGAACAATGTATTTTTTGTGATAATGTACACACTGTGGGATTAGTTAAAGGGCATAGAGTCAATTAAACCGCCACGGGTGGCCGAGGTCGTTAAGGCACGGACTCGTGAGCGGGAGGTCTGCGGTTCGAATCCCGCCAGGACCGTCCTCCCTGACTGGGGTTTTTTCCAGGTTTTCCTCAGTCTTCATAACTGGCAAATGCCGGGGAGGTACCTAAACTTAGGCCTGGAACGCTTCCTTCCTTAAAAAAAAAATATCCTTTCCCAATTTATCATTTCATCTCATGTATCATCAGTGTCCACCGCCTGTGGTGCCTCAGTAGTGAAAACGGGCGTTAAACACTACTCAAAAAAAAAAAAAGAGTCAATTAACGTTAACTCTGTTTTACTATCACAAATACCAGTATTTTCAACCATTAAATTGTTATTCTGATATCCACAGTAGTTTAAGGAAAATTTGGAGATAAAGTTCTGGCTTTTAATAATTATTTAGAGTCAGAGAATTCTAGCTAGATTTAACTTTCTCTGTCTGTAATAATTTCGTTGGTTTGAAAAGTGTCAACTGGAGATCATGCCCTTCTGACTCTTTAACATTTTACTAAACAACATGAAGTTAACGCTGGATTTATTGTTATTATATTATTAATGGCGCGTAAATACAACTTGTGGCTTTGCTGATGTATTACAGTAACAATGCTGTAATGTTTTAATTGTGATCAATTATTACCAGTACATTGTTGAAAACTTGGTTCTTAACAAATACCAGCAGTAGTCGACAAAGCTCAATATCAATCAAAGAATCGCATCATATTGGTTTAGAATTGCTTTGTGTGCATATCAGCAGTACTTTGTGAGATTTCTAAAAGTAATGGATTATGGCAATGAGAGAGTGAATTTTAATAGAAATTAGTATGTCTTACAGGGCAAATCTTAGTCAACTCAGCCTTTAGGAAAAAGGTTACCTGAAACATAAATCATGTGCGTAACAAAATACTGTAAAGCAGTCCTTGCCCATATCTTCCCGGAAGATTGCACATGTCATGAAATACATGATGTCTGAAGCCCACTGGTAAGTTGAAATTATTATTATTATTATTATTATTATTATTATTATTATTATTATTATTATTATTGTCGTTGTTGCTAGTAGGAAACCTACTTTTTACCGTTTCAATCAAGATGATCACTTCTTATTATCAAGGACAGGTTGCGCTCCTATCGCAGCTTACTTTACATCTGACTCAGAAGAAGACCCAACATATCTGCCGACAGCAGATAAAGATTCTCCTGCACCTGGGGAGAAACTAATGATAGACACAGATAAAGGAACGGAAAGACTGTATATCAAAACCTGTGGGTGACTTCGACTCCAATATGTGAAGTGTATACAGTTACCTTCCACGATAGTGGGGGCAGCTTCGTTCGGCAAGACTTGGAATCTCTTATGGCAACTGTTTTAAATATATAACCAGTTGGCAAAGTAAATGTTGTTCATACTAATGAAATAAAAAAGATAGAGAGAAAATGTCTAATCTCGGTAAATGAAAAAATAATAAAAACAAGAAATACATAGCTGCCGGTCAGCCTCATAGATCAAGTACTGGTAATTGGGTGATGAGAGCTAAGGATGTTATTTATAAAGACTATTCAAAATGTCCTAGAAAATGTAAGAAGGTAGACTTCAAATTTGTAAGAATTATTAGAATATTGAAATTATTGACAATAAAAGACAACACATATGAGGCCTGGATAGATGTAAAAGAGAACCCGTGTACCTAACCAAAAAAAGTCCATAAGAAAATATTCTAGATATTATTTTTTGGTATAAGGTAATGGGCGGAGGCAGGTATGCCAAGGGTTCTTTTTAGCTACTTTTAACATTTCAAATACAAGATTGACAATATTTTAAATAAGAGTGATGACAATGTTGTAAATAAAGATCAGAGAGAAAGACATACATGAACGAGACATAAAAAAGCCTTAGAGTAACATAATGTATAATATTCATAGAGTCCTGCTACCCTTAAGACACAACTAGACAATATCGTTCTAGTGACTTAAATGGTGTAAAGATATGTAAACAGAAAGGTGTAAATCCTTAAAAAAAAATTCATACTATCGCCACATTTTCAATAGCAATTTCAACATTGTCTTTCACGTACCAAGAAAGAATCCATGTGAGAATTATGTGACTAACATATTATGACTGACGCAGAAAAATTTACTTTCAAGAAATACACGATTCCCACATTCATAAAAAAAAGAGAGGGCAGGGCAATTGAAAAAGGATAAGTTGCAACCAAAAAATGAAAAAAATTCACTTTTTCCAGTTTGATTTTGCAGCAATTCGATAGTGTCCTCAAATCAAAGCCAAAGCAAGTTTTATAAAAGAAGACTAGCAGCATGTGTATGATCTGACCGTGTACAGTGTCTCAAACAGGATAGCTGAGAACTATTTATGACATAAAGGGATGGCTGGTCGTGGAACATCAGAAGTGATATCATGTCTCTTTAATCATCTGAAAATAATCCAAGATGGGAAAATGTTTGCTTGATGTCTGAAGCCTATGGATGACAAAATATAAATGCTCTAGTTTCAAGAATGTTGTTATAAGCACCGCCACGGGTGGCCGAGGTCGTTAAGTCGCGGACTCGTGAGCGGGAGGTCTGAGTTCGAATACCGCCAGGACCGTTCTCCCTGACTGAGGTTTTTTCCAGGTTTTCCTCAGTCCTCATAAATGACAAATGCCGGGGAGGTACCCTAACTTAGGCCTGGAACGATTCTTTCCTTAAAAATATCCTTTCCCAATATATCATTTCATCTCATGTATCATCAGTGTCCATTGCCTGTGGTGCCTCTGTAGCAAAAACTGTGGTTAAACACTATTCATTCATGTTATAGGCTGTTAATGTCCTATACATTCCTGTTCATATTTTTTGGAACCGGGACATCCCCAAATAGATTGCCACACTGTCCACGCTCATATAGAAAGTGTAGGAAGTGCTGACAAAATGATAGATACATTCGATCCTCCGGGTTGGTACACCGTGGTCAGAATGGCGTCAAAGCAAGGAAAGTACTGAATTACAGAAATGAAGTATAAAGATATTTATGAATTCAATGACTTCCAGAAATCAGTTATAAAAAATAGGAAATTTGATACTGGTGAGAATTGCGTTAGATGGCTAAATATTGTTTGGCTTTAAAATAGAACTATAGACAATGAACACTTTTACTTCAAATATGACTCCACTGAAGAAAAGCTCCTCAGGTTTCCAAAATAAAAAGGTCATCTCGGAATTTTTATTGAACGTAATATGCCACTGAACAGAAAATACGAGGTACGTCCAGAAAGTAAGTTCCGTTTCAATTTATCTCCGCTGTGGCGCTCCGATCGCAGTTCCGCACATGCGCAGTAGACGCTCTGTATCAAGGAGAAGAAACGAGCGCCATTTGAGATCGCTGTCAGTCACGTACGCTTTGTTGTGCTTGTTTACAATGTCGGTGGTGTTGATTGAAAATCCCGCCGCTTGTGAAATCAGATCTGTGATTCGTTTTCTGAATGCTAGGAGAGTGAAACCAATTGAAATTTATCGGCAAATTTGCAAAGTTTACGGACAAAATGCAATGAGTGATTCAATGGTGAGAAGATGGGTCCGACAGTTCAATGAAGGACGTAGTGAAGTGCACGATGAAGAACGAAGTGGGCGTCCATCTTGGGTTACAGAAGAACTGGTTCACGCGATTGATGACAAGATCCAGGAAAACCGCACGTTTACAATTAGTGCTCTCGCTATGGAATTTCCCCAAATCTCACGATCACTAATGCATGAAATTGTTATCGAAAAACTGAAATTTCGTAAACTTTGCTCACGTTGGGTACCAAAGATTCTTACTGAGCAACACAAAACAAAACGGATGAAGGCGGCGAAGAATTTCTGACACAGATAGTCACAGGAGATTAAACTTGGGTTTCTTACGACACCCCTGAAAGTAAGCGGCAATCAATGGAATGAAGACACACTTCATCCCCAGCAAAGGTTAAGCCGAAACAAATCTTGACACCTCGAAAAATGATGTGCACAGTGTTCTGGGACTGGAAAGGCATCTTACTCATTGATTTCTTACAGCGTAGTCAAACAATCAAAGCAGATGTTTATTGCGAGATACTTAGGAAATTGCGCCGCGCAATACAGAATAAGCGCCGAGGATTGCTGACAAAAGGTGTTGTTTTTCTTCACGACAACGCACGACCACACACTGCAAATGTGACGATAAACCTCCTACAGGGATTTGGCTGGGACATGTTTGACCATCCTCCGTACAACCCTGACTTCGCTCCTAACGACTTTCATCTGTTCTTACATCTCAAGTCTTTCCTTGGCGGTCAACACTTCAACAATGACGAAGAGCTGAAAGAAAATGTTTCCAACTGGTTGAAGACACAGGCGGCAAACTTCTATGAAGAAGGTATACAAAAACTTGTGCCACGCTATGACAAATGCCTGCAAACTTTCGGCAGTTATGTGGAAAAGTAGTTTAAGAGTTGTAGAATTTTGTGCAATAAATAATTTTTCTGTATCTATACACAATTTAATTTTATTACCAAACGGAACTTACTTTCTGGACGTACCTCGTATCATGACTTGATAAAATTGGAAGCAGAAAAATTGACATACTTGAACGACCTATGTGGACAAATAATTCCGAGTACATACCATTTTTTCTAAAATAGTTTATTTGAAGGAGAGGAAGTGGTGCAGAATGAAGAATCGGAGGTAGAATAAACGAAACCAGACATGATTATGTAGTAGCTTATCTAATATTAGCTTTTAATACAGTTGTTGTAATCAGTCAATTGACATAATTTAATTTTCTCTAAGAAATTTCAGTAAGCATTACTGTCACTAAATGATTGTATTCAGAATTGTAACATCATTATGTATACATTGTTCAGTATTAAACATTTTTCCCCATTTTATAAATGCACAATAATTTTTTCCTTATTATAAAACTTTTTTCAATGACTAATAGGGTAATATATACAATATTCAATTATTGCTGAATACACATTGTGTGTATATTAAATATATTAATATATTATTATTAATTATTACTAATTTTCAATAAGTTTCTTGTTAATACAAATAATTTATGTCAGTATAGTGTTATTTGCTAATAAAGCATTCTCTCCTCTTATCTAGTGTCACAGTTAGAGTCAGAGAACGTTATCTGAATTTTTGTTATAAAAATAATGAATAATCACTACGAATCATCCAGAATTGTCTTCCGGAATACGTTTTTTTATATATGACAATATTTTTAAAATTTTATCTCCACGAATAAACGACTTATCATTAAATAAACAAAGATGTAAACTTTATTTTCTTCCTCCTGTAAAATTGCGATTTTGGAGTTAACATGTCTGACTCTAAGCACTCTAGCGTTTAATCAGAAGCCAATAATATTATCTCAAGTTAATAAAAGAAAATCACTTGAAGTAGCAATTGAAGATATACGGATGGTCTTGCACTTGGCATATGAGCTAAGAGGACAGAATGATACACATGATATGTTTTCACATCTTAAATTTCTGGGACAAGCACATCTCAAAATATAATTTGCGATGTTAAGAACAATGAGAAAAAAAATTGGACTCCCTACTACTATATCAAGTAAAGACGTCTACACCTCAAAGATATAATTTACGAAACATAAACAGAATGGCACAGTTTGGAGCATAGTAGCTAAAAGGAGAGGTGATATTCTGGAGTAACTTATTGCCAAGCGAAAAATTAATTCTTGACCAGTAATAGCCCTTTATATTACTGCCTTTAATGAATATTCCTGACAGTTGAGAAGTCTTCTAATTAACGCTAGATTATAATGAACAATCAATTGCTATTGTAAAAAGGATGCAAACAGGGCGTTCTTCCGTACCATGTTCTGATGGCTGCATCCAAAACTGCAATTGTATCAGATGTAAGTTTTGTCTCTTGACTGTCAAGTTGTGACAATGAAACTCTTGCAATGTGTTTAAAAAAAACAGTTTGCAAAGGCCTGGTACTTAATATCGTTCATTTTCAGCGTTTGTTCATACAAAATAATAATTATTATTTCTTTATATTTTGAGCTAAGTGGTCACTCTTTGTGTTTTAATGGTAACCATACTTGCTAGATCCAAGATCGACGATTTAATCCGAGCCAGGGCCGATTGATTTGTTCGGAAGAGGCTTCTAAACAAAATGTATACACCGTTTCACGCCTAGAATTAATTGAGATATTGAGGAACTGAGATATTAAAGAGCGTCCGTAAATTAATTAAATAAATAAATATGCCATGTTGATGTTATATAATATAATTTTATTATTTGTTGTGTTTCCATCAGTGACAATATTACGTGGGTAATGTTTTATTATTATTTGCTTGCATTTCAAATTTTATTATTTTTTCTTCAGTATTTATCAATGTTAATGATCATGACTTATTTAATTATTACAAGCTTGTATTTTAAATAGTTCCAATTTTAAATTAAATTTTAACAATTAATGATAATTCTAAATTACATAATATTCCTTCATTTTATATCGGACAGTTAATTTATAGAAAACAAATTTGTCAACCTATCGCGAGGATATCCCCTCATTTTAACTCGAAGGAACAAGTGTAAACTATTTTCAAGGAGGACGATAAGTGTTGTGTGTTATGTAAATTTACATTCTAAAGTGCTGTCTGTATTGAATTTTTATTTCGAGCTTACAAGCTTTATCAAAAGAAAATGAATCAAATGTTCGCACAGGAGCTTACAACAATATACGTACAAAGCAAGGTTTCAATTTGGCATTTGTAGATTGCAACTATCAATTTCAGGATGTGAGTGGGATGTCTGGGGTTCGATTCCCACTATATATCCTTCTTTCTGATTTAGGTATTTTATCATGTTTTCCTCGTTACTCATAAATGGCAAATATTGGGGGCACTTCCTTTAAAAATTCTTTTCCAGTTTATCATTTCATCTCATGCATCATCAGTGTCCACCGCTTGTGATGCCTCAGTAGTAAAAACCGGCGTTAAACACTATAAAAAAAATATCAGGATCAAGTGACAAAGCCGTATCTGGACATCATATATCTTGTACTGATCGACGTTATTTACAGAATATTTTGAATGCACACAGTATGCAGGTCGCAAAATTTAAACCACTGCTATGTAGACTGTCTCGCACGTTTTCAGTTTGGAGGAAATGATTCGAGGGATTCGCGTATTTGCGAGCGATCCCCTCTCCCTTATCTAATTTAGCCGAAGTAGCGACGTAGTCACTTGCAGCCCAGCCACAATAACACTGGAGTTGGCTAGTCCCAGCAGACAGTAGGTCGGTCGGGAGGGCCATGACGGACGGACGGAGTATTTTACGATGCAAGTTGGAATGAGAGAACTGCTTCACTCCTCTTTCCTCCCTTCCCCAATCTAGTCTTTACTGCTTTCCCCCACCAATTCATAAGGTCGCTGCAACTCGCACATGCTCAGCGGCGGCCCCTTCAATGAGGGCAATGGAGCGAGCCCTCAGAGCCCCTTGATACATGGTACCAATTATTTAAAACTGAGAATTTACCGTTAGAACTGCTGGGACCTGTTAAATACTTAGAAACGCTTTTTTAAACATGATACTACTAATTTTATGCCAAATGAAACACTTTACAGCATATTTACTAATGAATACCTAGGTATATATTTCAATAAGGCTTGTAACGTGTCTATGGAAAACCTTTATTGATATATTTGTATATTCTAAATCTTTTTTTCCATAATCTTTAGATAGGATTAACAAAAACACACCTATGCAATAACATAATATGATTCCAGTGCACTATTTATATTCAATGCAAATTACTTCCTTTGTTATTTATTTTGTGCTGCTGCTTTCTGCTTTTATTACTATTTGTATTTGTCTTGTTTAACATTTCATCATTTGGCACTGTTGTCTCCGACTATCCGTTTTGGGTTTCTTCAAAGCTTATTTTCTCATTCATCTTTCTCCATTCCCCTTGTTTGCTTCTAGCTACCATACATTCAGTGCATAGTTCCTTTACGAGTTCTGGATAACATTTTTGCTACTTATCTTATTTCCGGTTATTGCCTTGAAAATAATCCATGAATTGATGGCAGCTAAGATATTTTCCTGCCATCTTGTTCATGATACTGCAAAATTTGTTTTGTTGTAGAAACTAATTGTATTCGGACATCGTTTTGAATCGTTTGTCTTAACACCAGGGTACATTAAACTGTCCAGAAGAACACTTGTTTTTTTATTTATTTTCCGTTGTTAAACAGTCAGGATGACGTCTAAATTTTTAGGAGAATTCAATGTACATAGAAGTTACCATGTTGTTTTTAATATCAGTCATTTCCGTTTTTCTACATTTCAGATTAGTTTCTTGAGCTTTCAGCTTGCTACAGTTTCATTGTAGTTCAAAGTTATCTGCAGTGACATTCGGCTCCTTATTGCGATACGGTGTTACTAAGTTCGTCTCTATGGTCTTGGAAAGTTTTCATCAGCTGCTCTCTGTTCATCTTTGCCACTGTACGGGGACCCATTACAAAGATATTTCTCCAACATCTTCTAGAAGCATCTGAATTTAGCAAGCTTGATTGAATGTATTCCAGATATGGATATCGTGTCCTAATGGGAAAAAAGTTGCTCAACTACAGTGACATTCTGACTGCAAGTATTTCTTTGAATCCATTCCTATCCGTTGTCTTTGAAGCATTACTACTATCAAATCACTTTCATTATCCAAACGGTTACTCTCCGAAACAATTTCAGGATGATCATTTTTATCTGAGTTATTACAATTGGAACCGGAACTCGGAGCTCCTTAATATTAAGTTTATATAGTAATTATTATTAAGATTAATGTTTTATGTAAATATCTGAAGAGATAGGAATATTCTGTGCATATCGGAGCAAGATGGAAGTATTGTATTCATTTTTCAGGTTCTACTATTGTGAAGACTGAAAGACACCTGTATGAAAGCATTTTTGCAAGAGTTACTGTATTACATGTTTAAGGAAGGTTTGTCGGCAGTGACCTGGGGGAAGCGGGTAGTGGAAAGAGACAGAGATAGGCTAAGAATTGTTGCTTTTCATTGTGTGAATACTTCACAGCAAACATTGCCGGCATACTGTGAAAGGGTCATTTCCACTTTAGGGTAACAGCTACATTGTTTGTCTAACGGAACAAGGGAGACAAAGGGAGGTGCACCATACGTAAGAAATACAGATTTCTGAGAACGCATCGAAGATGACAGATATGAAATACTACAGGGCACATTAAAGGGCCTTACCGCAAAAGTAACACTTTCCCGGGAAACAGAGATATCAACCGATTATCTATGAAAACAGTTTTTGATCTAAAAGTAACTAAGGGAAAACAACAATTACTATATAGGTCCAGCGTGAAAGGTGAAAGCCGACATTTATACCCGAGGCTTTTTCTGGGAAAAGAACGGATAGGAAATTTTGTAGGAGTGTAAGGAAATAAATAAGAATAATCAATGAACATCGTTCTAAATCGTACAAATCAGAGCCAGTCTGCGTGAATAAGATATTAAAGGATATCCAATATGCTCGGAATTCACTCTGATCTCAGAATAATATACAATTAAAATTCGCGTAAGGCAGGGCTCAGGAATAAAAAAGCAAATGTTAAGGTGTTCATGAGGCAGTAGTGAAGAAAGTAAAAGGAGTAAGAGTTTGAAATGAGACAATAAGAGCTACGAATAAAGAAGTAAGAATTCCAAGTCAGGCAATGAGAGGGCTCAAAAATTGTCTAATAGTCAGGAACTAGAAAAAGTGATAGCTAGAACTCAGGTCTCCGTGGACAGTCCGGCCTATAATGAGAAAATATTACATAACGAATAAATAGTGAGATACAGAAAAGTTTGTATCTTCTCTGTGGCTAATATTCGAAATCTTCTCGTCCCGTTCACTCCAAATCACAAAACATCCAGTGAATACGACCTTGAGAATTAATTACCCACAATAACAACACAATCCTCCTCTCAAAACCGAGGCTTCAAGAACCTCAAGAACCTCGTGAGCTACAAGAACATCTGCCATACACGCCAAGCACGGCAGCCACCCCTTAACAATGCAACTTCAAATTGCCTTCCCAAGATAAGGATACTACACCCACAAATTAATATTAATTAACCCTCCTCCCTTCGAATCTTGCTTCACAATGCTTTCTTATCATATCGTCTGTCTTATTAAAAATCCTCAATATTTAATCTGTTAGAGGATGAGGCCTGTGGCACACCAGTCGCCGAGACGCTGCGGATATCAATAACCGGAAGCTTAAAACGTTTTTGTAATTATCTATGTTTGCAACATATTGCCTTGATGTATGCATTTGCTTAAAACAAAGCAATTAGAAAAACATAGCGCGTTCAGATTGGCCGCTTGCAATTTTTAAGTACAAACCCTGGTATGTCAGTAACTAACTCGAAATGTTTAGTGCCTAAATGATCTGTGAAACAATATAAAGAAATCACAAGCCCATAGTAAAATAAAGTGAAATTTATAGCAGCAGTAGCAGTTTGAATATTCAAAAGCAGTCAAAACCACCGCTAGAAATTTAATTGATTCCATAAATAAACAGTTGATAACATTTTGTTGCATGCCATTTTCTTTTACAATAATTAATAATAGATATAACCGACTATTGTGAATGTTAATTATGGGATTTAACATTTTTAAAATATCTTTAAACAAAGGAGAAGGGAATGTTCAGGCAGAGCCCTCTGCTTTTGCAAAAAAAAAATGCTTCATTTGTATGAAATTAATGAATTTCAACAATATTATTTTGCAGTTTTACATATAGCGTTTTAATAAGCTTGATATTATGGACATTGTCGAAAAATCTTCAATAGAAATATCAGAACGTATATGGTTAGGGATTAACTTTCCCAATTCTTTTTCCTATAATCTCCTTCATCATGGATGTATTTCTCATAGAATGCCTCAAAACAATTTCTCGCTATACAGCAAGTTGTTTCAAGGATATAACGTTCAGTCACTATTTCGATAAAAGATAGTGCAAATGATAAACGTTACTAACTTTCCAAAATTTTCCTTCACATTTTTAATGTGTAATATGTAATTGCACAGGGATGTACTATCCAAATATATTACTTAAACGATTTGTTAGTTCATGATTTTACTAATGGATTCTGAGTTAACCAATATGCAAGAGGATTTATATTAAGTAAAAGGTCATTTCAGCAGTGTAAGCCAACGATTCGAATAACGACGTTTTCTCCACTGGGGGCACTGGTGTAGTGTTTCCCTTAAGATGGCAGCTTTGAATGTAGTTGGCAGGAAAACGAAAACAACGTGAACTACATATGCATGGGGGGCCTATATTTTTATTTCTGTATATTGTTAACTGGTTTATTATAGGGAGGCGCAATGTTGTCAACACTAACATAAACTAACCTGCTTTTCATTGTCTATATATAGCAAAGTTTCTGTAGTCAATATGACCTACTTAATGCATAAACTTTTGCTAGAGGCAAAACTACAATAAACTAAAAAGTTATTGTCAAAATGAAAAGAGAAGACTCTTCTATGCAGAAAAAATGCAAGATTTCTCCAAAATGGGTAAATAAAAAGTAGGCACCTTTGCTCTGAGAAAATACATTTAGGTCATATTGGATTTAGTGTGTAACATGACTTTTTTCACATTAAAAAGATGAACAAATTATTAGAAACAAATCTCAAAGTACATTGAAATTTTACTATTTTACAATAATATAATATAATAAGATATGTTAATTTTGTACAAATTAAAGTTTTCAATCTACAAGATTAAAGATGACCCTGATTTCTTATAAAACGGAGACATGTGATATTCCAGTTAGTCCAACACACGTTTCGTGGTTGAAGATTCCGTAAATGTTAATCTATGCATGTCAATAATTCTGTGCTCTTGACAAATATAGCAGTACTAGGATTCGTGTGTTTTTGGATTTTATTTACTGATCTTTCTTGTTCTGTCAGTTGGTGTTGTGTTTGTAGATAGCTTCCTCATTTTGATTATAAATAAGCTAAATACAAAACTTGATATTTATTAGCTATCCAAAATTTCATAAGCAAAGCACTGTTTGTTGATATTCAGAAAAGATAAAATTATGTCCCAGCTTGGCTTTAATAACCTGTCGTAATACGATAGGTCTTTACATTGCTCTTCCAGAACTGCTGATCTCTGATACTTTAGAGGAAAATGTCTTTTTATTGAAAACGCTTAAAGTAAATTGTCTAATGCAATTTAAGATCAATTGCCTTTTTTCTTTATATTCTGATGTCATCCGATGAACGTTTTGCATTTAACATTCTACCACTCCTTGCAGCATCTTGCTCTGAACCTTCTCCCAAAATTTATTAATTAAATCGGGCACAGTATCTCAGTGGTAGTTTCGAATTTGAAAATTCAGCAATGAAATGTTTGACTTTCAAAGTGTACGTTCACCTAAAATGTTTTACACTAGAAGTACACGTTCCTCTATACATTCATTTTCATTGCTGCTTCACTTCACACACACACAAACACACACCACTTTCAATTACAAGTAACAACTAATAATTGCAACCCTTACTTAGCAGCCGGCAGTTTACCTGCTGGAAACTTCCGGTTGCTGTTTCTCGAGCGGTATCAGAAAGGTGCGGAGGAAGTTTTCGATGACCCGAAATTTTTAACTCTATTTTCGACCGATCCCTTAACTATAAGTACTTATGACAGATAACTAATATTTATTATTTTAATATTTTAGATTTCTGTAAGAATAGTTTAAACTGTAAATAAGACACATGGGATTGTTTGGCATTCGAGGCAGTGCGAAATATACAAAAAATGTGGTTACCAAGCTCGCTGTAATAACACAGAAATTGTTATACGGAGACTGTAACTCCTGTTTCTTGCTTAACACGTGTTTGCAATTAGACACCAAGCGTATCATTTATTAGATATTTTGTTTGGATTGATGCTTTAGTCCCTTATACTTTAACACCATCTTCAACTTACAAGGATTAGGTCTAAGGCATTTTCCGGATTCTTAAGGACCATATGAACTATTGCAAATTAATTATTCTTAGCACCTGTAGATGTTAAGAAGATGGATGATGAGTTCATCGCTTCAAATCATTTATTATTGGAACCTTAAAAGGCCAGTAAACTTTTCAGAGATATCTTTCTACAGGTATGGAGTTCTTTCATGTGCAGTAAATCTATGACTGCAGAATCAACTCTTTAAGTCCCTCCCGGAGGACTTGTCTACTCGGCCGGGTTTGAACTGGTGAATCTTGTCACACATAAAACAGCATCTAATACTTTTATAGTAAGTGAAGCTTTGGAGTCTGTTTGGCATTGCAGGCAATACGAAATATATATTTTTACTAAGTTTACTGCATATAATGTATAAAAGTAACACAAAGCACTTCAACTACTGCTTCTTGTTCAGGAAATGTTAAATTTGAAAAAGTTTCACAATTCATGGAAGTTTTTTTTTTCTCGTAAATTATAAATTAACATGCTTAAACATCATCTTAGCAAATTATCGATTTTGAATCCATTAATTATTATAATTATACCTGTATATTTTCGCCATTTTTATAAATGCATCATAGTTTCCGTACGTAATTACTTTACGGCAAATGTATTATATTTGCTAATTCTTTTCATTTAATTCTTAATATTTTTTATCAACCCACAAAGATACAAGCAACCATTCTGTATGGTATATAGAGACCTCCTGTGCCTCAATAAATGTATTTTTGTTAAATTTCCATTGAGAGTTTTCTTTGTCACAAATGTCCGCTCTCCAATTTCATATAATTTCATTTCGTTGGTTCTGTAACAGAATCGAACGTGCCAGAGCAAGGTGAGTTGGTGCAATGTATGGTGGCTTGCGCTTACAAAATGTTTCTAGTATGGATCAGCGGACCTTCCAGGGATTCGACCCTTGGAGGGAAGGGGCTCCATCAGTGTCAGGAAAAAATGTTGGGACCCCTATATATTTTCGTGATTCCGGGGCATCCGATGTTGCCCTTACCTAAATCCATTTCTCCCGTAGGTGCTACCAAAGAGGGGCGTGAGCACAAACGGTAATCCCTTGAGCAAGAGTGAATTACTAAAATATCCTCCTCTCTCTCTACCAATCCAACAAATCATTTCCACCTGCACAGATATTAACTCGATAATGGCTTGATGCGATATCATATAATGAAATGAATTTAAAGTACTCGTATAGTTAAATCCGAATTCTCTTTCGAGAAACCTCAAAATGTTCTCTCAAATTATAAGTTGGAAGGGGATTTGGTACTTATGTCTTGATTTACCACTGGAAGTGACACTCATTACCTTGCATTGTTACTAACACTTTGTGAATATATCATATCTAACTTGAATACCGTTTCTGCTATTACAGAGAAAAGTAAACAAAATGTTATTAATATAATTTTAAAACATTCTGCACATCAACAAATGAGTGCTATGGACCACTGCGGTAGCCTAGGGGTGCTTGGGTTTAATTCCTTCTTCTTCCACGAGGTATAAAGGCCTGTCGACTGTTTCTCATTTAAACGTGTCGCTCCATCTTGTTTTTGGTATACCTATTTGGTGATATCTTCTAGGTTTATGATTTATTGAAAAAGGTGGTATCCGTTCCTCTTTAGTCCTTAATATATGCTGCTACCAATTATTTTTATTTTCATGGTATTTTTTCATTTAGATTTTATATATAATATAAATATAGTTTTCGGACTTCTTCACTTCTTTGTTTGTCTAGAAGAGTAAATCCAACTACCGCTCTTAAAAATCTCATCTCTGCAGTTTCTATTCTGTTCCTGTCTGTCCTATTCATAGTCCAGTTTTCCCTTCCACATGTTGCCATTGGCACTGTCATTTACTTTATAGAATTCCATTTGAGTTACTTTTGACGTCTTGTTCTTTAATGTTCTAATTATTGTTCTATTCATTTGTCTTAATTTATTTTGTTTAATATTCAGATCTTCATTTTTACTGTATAATACATTAAAACCTAAATATTTAAAACTAGAGACTTGTTCTATTATTTCTTCTTTAATCTTACATCTTACATGGTTATTCCCTTTAAAAACCATTAATTTTGTATTAGTTGAAATCTTTAAATGAATGGAATTTATTGCTCTATTTAGTCAAGTGGCCCATTATAAGAATCTAGGCAACTCAATTCTTTACTCTTCTATAAATTCCCGAAGTTTTGCAGCAATTCTTCTTCTTTTATATTAATTACCTTACATCTCTTTCTTCCTCATTGAAAGATTTCATAATTTTAATCTTTATTTTCTACACCATCAATGTTTGATTTCTGATTGGATTAATTTCCTAACCATCTTAAGGTCGCGGTAGCATGATCATAAAAAATGAGTGATACTAAAGGCATTGTCAAAGGGAACTCCTGCATCGCACCAAAATAAATCTTTCTATAAATGGAACGGTTAGTGACATGTAAAGAAATTATTTTAATATGCAAGAGCATCTTGAGACACAACAGTTTTTAATTGAACAAGAAATTTTCTTATATGGTGATTGCTAATTACAATGCATTTGTGGTTTTAAACAACGAAACAATTTCTACTTCAACCTCTAATAATATACAGTTTGGAAAAAATTAAACCGACAAACTTTGAAACCTTGCACAAGACACGCGAATTTTCTAATGCCATATTTTCCCATGAGGCTTGTATCACGTCTTAAGTAACTAAACCATTTGCTTTGACAGACTAATAAAATATTTTCAATCAATTCGTTTTACAGAAGAGGTCAAAGTTGCATTCGTTGATTTCTCCACAAAAGTTACCTCGTCGAGACGTGGATTGTCCAGCACACAAAAACTACGGGATGTATTTAATGTTCCTGCTGCTGCAACTATTTTGGCCACCAAATCCTCTTATATTGCAATTGGAGTTTCGTGGACCCCACACAAAAAGCTCCAGTGGAGACAAATCTGAGGATCAGGATGGGATTCGTACAGAACCACCTCTGACAACCCACTTGGTAATAGTTTATACCTACACAAACCACATTCATGAACTTATTCGAGGTGTATCGCTCCATGTTAGTATACAAGTACTGCACTACTGAAATGGGACGCGAACTTATAGCAATCATTGCATCTGAGGAGCATATACGCAATTTAGCGTTTGAAAAGGAAAATGCACTATTAGAAACAATATTCGTTTTGGTGTTTCGTGCAAACTCTCAAACTTCAATTTCTTTCCGTTTTATATAAGTTAATATACAATACGGGAAACGTATTTCCTTTTTAATAATTAACGATTGTTTAATTGCATATTTCGAGTTTCTTAAGGGCATACTAGCATGCATATTTAGTGTTTTTAAAGCATTAACTTCCTTGTTACTTATTGCGCATCTATTTCTGTGATTACAGCTAAAAACGACTATAAACAATTGAAGATAAATTAAATATTTTGAAGAGCTGGAGCATGTAAAGACGGGTAACACTGCCTAAAGCTTAAAGGAAGATGTTTATGATGCCATTGATGATAACTGAGATATTTGAATGTGTTATCAAATATAATTGATGAGTTTAACCGTTACCAAAAGGATATTTTCATACATTAACTTTGGATCTAGACTGCAGAGGCCAGAACTGCTATATTTGCTGTTGTTTTTCAAAATTAGGTTTTGAGAAGGCGTAAAAAAGTACTAGGAAAAAGAGCTACGAAACATATAAAAGTGATGAATTTGTTATTAAATTAAACAAATAAAAATTTAGCAAGCACGAGTTGCGAATGCATTTAATATTTTAATTAGAATGATTACTACTCTAATTTCTGGTTATGAGGGTTCTTGCCCCTATCATATTTTTACTCTGAATATTCTAGTAAATATCACTGATTTTGCTGTCTTGGTGAAAATAAACAATTTACATGGAAAATGGCCTGCTGATTTCGAAAATGATATCAGTATTTTTCATAACACGTATAGATTTTTTGTAATCTGGCATTCTATTGATTATATTGCCATATGCGATAATAATGATACAATAGCAAAACGTGAATAACTTTAGCAAACACAAGTTATATATAAATGCTTATATAGAATGTAATGCAGAATACAAAGCAATTCTTATTTACTTTCTTGTCAGTTCCTTTGCCATGTGTTTAAAGTTTCCAACCTGAGTGGAGCCTATCAACGCATGCTAAGAAGTAAAGGGAAGTGACTGCGTTGTAATTTAAAACCACAAAGAAGTCAGTTAAAATTCATTAGCGGTGGTAGTTGGAAGTGTATTTGTTGTTTAGTGCTATATTTCAGTTTTCTTTCTGTTGTGTATAAAGTGCCAGGGAACTAATAATAAGATGGCTTCAACCTGTGGAGTACCAAGTCGACAATGTGTGAACAATCCAAATAATTTCTGCTTCATATGTGGTTCGAAGTTGTTAAAAAAGGTCAATATTACTCCATTTATTAAGAAAGTATTTTGCATATTTTAAAGTTAAGCTTGCAAGTGCATTTTAGAACAAATAAAATACCCAATACCAATAGCTACTGTGTGGAGATTTAAGAGTTTGTGATATCTTACTTACCAGCAGGCTGGATATACAAAATTGTCTTGTTTTTGTGCGAATGGGACAGTAGATGGTCAACACTGGTCAACGAAAGAATGCCTAAGACAAAAAGTTTAAGGCCGGAACAAAAAAATGCAGTATGTGTCAGTCTAGTTAACCTTAAAATGAAACAATTTATCGAAGCAAAGGACAAAAATGATTTGTGCTTCAAGTAATTTATACGGTAAAGTTCTACTTTTGTCTGAGGCTAAAATTAAAGAGGGTGTATTTGATGGACCTCAGATCAGGCAACTAAAGAAGGATGCCGACTTTTTGAACACCGTGAACGATACAGAACTTCAGGTATGGTGTGCTTTCAAGGATGTTATCAATACGTTTCTTGGAAATGTAAAAGATGTGCAATATCAAGAAATTGTAAGAAATGTGTTACGAAGACTGCACGTTCTCGGTTGCAATATGAGTTTGAAAATTAACTTCTTGAACATTCACCATGACTACTTTCCACCTAATTTTGGACTCATGAGTGATGAGCGAGGTGAAAGATTTCATCTAGAAATTAAGGAAAGACGATATCAAGGACGGTGGAACTAAGCAATGCTGGAGGACTACTGCTGGTGTTTGAGGAGAGAAGATACGCAACAAAAACATGAACGTAAATTATCACGCCTTCCTTTCAAATAAAGAAAAGATGCTGATCTTCAGACACCGAACTTTTTAAAGGTATGTAGGTACTCGTTTTGTGTATTAGATAGGAATGTTGTATTTTAGTTATGATTTTATGATACTCTTTATTTCACAAATATCGACTTCTTTTAAATTTCTTTTTGCGATAACCTTACGTGATGGGAGACAATGAATTTCAGTATTGAATTTAGGATTCCAAAATTAGTTAAAATCATCATTCACATTTGAGACAGAAGAAAAAATCGCAGGCCATGTTTTCTTTAATATTCAATACATTCTTGAGAAATTGGGCATTAGCTGACAGCGGTGAGATAAGGATTTTAGCACCCAAACTAACCAATGTAGAATTGCAAACACGAAATTAATGTAAACTAAAATTATATCATTATAAATAAAATATACTTACCAATAGTTATAATGCACATTGAAAATAAATACATTATGAACGCCACATGAAGCGATACAAACTATTTCCAACATGACAAAGCTGATGCAATTTAGCGTCAATTATATTGCAAAACTATTGATCTGTACTCAGCTAAGTGAGGTGAAGAAATCTCCCTTGTAGGCTGACGATAACACGCCACGTCCAAACTTATTTAACATCGGCCTCCGATTTGAGAAAACATAGCATGGTGTTGGCTTTAAGTGTTGCATCTTTTTGGTGTTAATATTGATAAACCAGGAAAATTATGTGCTAGATACAGACAAAACTGTGACCTATCATGGGATTGTAAACTTTGTACAAGCCAAGTTTCTGATTCCAGAAATCAAAGGCTTCAAGAAGTTCCTTGCAACGCACCTAAACAACTCGTCCCCCCCCAAAAAAATGTCGTATTTGATCCTCTCAGGTGTTACAAACTGTGTCATCGAGATGCATGCTAGTGTTAACATTATTGTCAGGTTATCACCATCATTATGAAGCAACAGAGGATGTAATGATAGGGAAGGCAACACAATGTTTATTTTACTTAAGCTGGTGATAAAATAGTTTAACAAAGGATCAGTGCGGAACCCCCTCCCCCCCCAAAAAAAAAACCAATACTGTATGAGAGAAGAACAGAATAACTTAAAAGTTAACTCTGTGTAACGTTTCAGTCAATGTCATTTATATATAATAACACTTACCTACTAAAAACATCAGTTGAAGGTCGATGACTACAGTAAATTAATTGGCATATTTCCGAAGGTTAACAGCGCGGGTTTATGTACCGGAAAGACAAGTCTGGTAATTCCAACAATTTGATTTTTAAGAATGTTTTTTTCTGCTCAAGTTATATACTGTCTATTTTTTTTAATCATTCTGGTTTAATGTATGAACTTAAATTTACATTCCGAAAAATAATACACATCGAGGACGGACTAAAAAGTTTTGTTTATAAAAGAGTACTTACCATGCGAATTGGTAACTTGGTACTCTTAGTATGTGGTTCTCCATTTTTTATATCCCATATGAGAACAAATACCTTCATTTTAGTATGTTTCTTCTTCATTCGCTGTTACATTGGGTGAAGCCTCGTATATTTATTTCTACCTTAAATTTAATTTGTACCGTAGTATTCCTAATATTTAAAATTCGAACTCTGCTCTCGTTTTTTTATTATTTTTTCTTTCTTTATTTTTTACTGTCTACAACTTCATGAATGTTATTTTTTTATTCATGGTACACGCTAGGCTTGGTGCAGATTGGTGTGGTCTTTATCAAAGTATTCTCCGTCAAGTTGAATGTACTTTGCCAAACGCTTCTGGCAGTACTGGAACAATTGCTGTAAGACATCTTTTGACATCATCTTCAATACCGCCTCAGCCTTTTTAATGACGGCCTTGAAAGTACCTAAAAGCCCCCACATTAGCTCCTTTTTCAGACAGGAAAAGAGGTAAAATTCACAGGGAGCTAAGTCTGGGGGGTATGGAGGATGAGGGACACATTCCAAGTTTCGTACACACTTCCACTTGTACCATCTTCTGTTCAGGAGTAAGTAATCTTAGGATCCCACCTCGCACAAAAGCGTTTCTTGTTCAAGTGTTCATGCAGAATCGAAAATGTACTGCCATAGGAAACATGTAACATGCCTAAAACTCTGTCAATTGTTGTTTATCGGTCTTCGCGAACAATGACGCCAGGCTTGTTAATCGGTTTCATTTACTGCTGTTGTTGGAGTACCTGGACCGCCTTGCTTTGTTGTTGAAACACGATCCTCCTTAAATTCCTTGAACCATCAAAGTGCTGTGGATTGTGGCAAAACTTCATCACCTGCTGCAACAATCTCTAAACTCCCACGCGGATTTTTGCAATGAAACCAAAACTTCAACACAGCATATTGCACTTCACGAAACAAATGCATTTGTATGATGGGGCTCGCGAACTGACATAGTTTGCTCGTATCCTATGTATGGACGCATGCGCGAGCGAACTTCTGTTTTTGTCCACTAATCAGAGCTGATCCGTTTTCATCACGGAATGTTATTGAAACAATGTTTCTTTCCTGTACGCGATTAAAACAAAACTTTTTGACTACCTCACAGCATATCCATCCTCTTTATATTTTTAAATGTCTTTAGCAGATAAAATGGACGAAAACCAGTAAATGTCACATACAGCATGAAATTATTTTACAGTTGTAACATAAAAGTAAGTTTCAAACCCCCACGACGGTCAACAAAATTATTTTTGGCGCAACATTGCTTATTTGTACAAAAATTTAACGGGTTTTTTCACGCCGTGTGTTAAAAGTGAGTCACGGGAAAAAGTATTATTTTTTCGCGTAACATAACTTTAAACATTGTATACGACACGTTTGGACAAATTTTACTAAATTATCGTGATAAAAACACAAATGTTCTAACATTTTACTGTGGCAGCCCCTAGCTATACTTGGAGTTGTGCGTAGACTCCCAAATAATTAAACAAAACTTTCAAAAACTACTGTACATCAGGATGAAATACTTACGTATCGACAAGGAGGGGAAAATACTCGAGAGGAATAAAAACAAATAAATGTGAAATACGACACAAAATAAGACTGTTGCGAATCATACATAAATATATTTTACTACAAGCGGTGTGGTATAAGTTAGAATGCTGTACGAAATACAGAAAGCTTTTTGTCTGCTATTTTAAAATAGTTTGCACTTACAAGCGTAGGTTTGCAAATGTGACAGTGGTTTATACCTTTCTTTGGATAGCAAATTTTGTTAGCTTGACAATTAGCCTATTGGCTAGTACAGTGTATAGGTAAAGTAGTTACATTATTTCAAAATTATAGCTATAATTGATATTTAATATGCATTAAAAGATAGGATAAACGCAAAACGGGAAAATATGATTAAACGTGATATTTTTGCGTGAATAACGTTTTAGCATGATTGTTACTTCAGAAATTAAACATACTGAAACATTACAAATAACGGCACTATAAATGCACTAGATTCGCTTGCACTTGCACACATAGCTGTGTATATGTAAAAATTGTAGTGTATTTTAGGTAAGTTTTGAAAGTACGAAGCGCTTGACAGTAAAACTATTTTGTATAAAACACCAAATTTTTTAAGAACAGCTGTATATGTTCTTGTACATGTCATT
The DNA here is from genome assembly GCA_030762175.1 of Metallyticus violacea. NCBI lineage: Eukaryota > Metazoa > Arthropoda > Insecta > Mantodea > Metallyticidae > Metallyticus > Metallyticus violacea. Next base: position 106,957,059 of record CM060835.1, on the reverse strand, counting down.
TTTCTCCATAATAATGTTTGTACACTGTATACCTTCAAGTAAAAAGTAAGCAAATGTATCGTTGGTAAACAAAATGGTTTCCACAAACTAAATGGTTACAACCATAAAAGGATTTTTACGCCGGATACATCGAAATGCACTTGACATTTTCTTTCCTTTTTGGTATTTTAGAATACTGCGGTTACATGAAATTTAAAAGATACATTTTCATTATATTACAACGACATTCGTAAGCTGGACTCTAATGTTTCTGTACAAGTGTGTACAAACTTGGTATAGTTCACGAGCACGTAGAGTCTGACACTGTAAACATACAGGAGTATCTATTAGATGTTTACTGTACCATTCAGCATATGGTTACCAAACACAACAATTTGGATTTGGGTAAATCTATAACTGTCACTGTCAATAATATTCACAACAGTTATTTATGTAGTAATTCATATCCGAAACTTCCTATCTCATGACACTAATGTTAAGCTGACAATGCTATAGCTATACTGTATGAAGCTTCGCTAACAAGGAAATTCTTCGTTATGACTGATATAGTTGTATTTCAAAAAACAGGTACAGTCGCACGTGATGTTATTGTTGACACACTGGATAAATCCTGCTAGTGTGGCTAGCTTATATACCCTAAAACTTTATCTTTCCAACGACTCAGTCACAACTGGGCACGCGCAGTAGCCCACGTCCTCATGTTTTTCAACCAATGAGTTTGGTTTTCTATACTGTACATCCTACCCCCCCCCCCTCCATTGTCCGTAAGCCCGGGACTATTAATGGCGTGAAGAGGTAGGTAAGAAATGTTTGACCCAATGTAAAATCATTGAAACATCTTTAGGGTAAAAGTCTTTTAGACAAGAATTCCAAAATAACGAAAATCCATTAGCAGGTAAGAAATACCTGACCCAAGGGAAAACATTGAAAAATCATTAACAGATAAAACCATTTTTTGGGTCAGAAATTGCTGATCCTAGGGAAAAGAACATTGAAACTACATTAAGGTGAAAAGCATTTGATATTCTTCAGAGAGGTCCGATCCTCCGTGTCGCTGGTACCGGTAGAATCCTTCCGACTGCCAACGCAACTTTCACCCACTCGGTAGACCACTGGTAGTCCCGGGCCTAACAACTTGCAGCAATTCGTTTAGGATATGTAGTAAATGCTATTTTATATTTTTTCCTAAAATAGTGGAAATTAACAAACATTTTCAAAAATAACATTACAACAAAACAGTAGCATGTACACAGCGATGACCTAAAAATTCTATTTATATATATAACTTTAATATATAACTTTAATATAATTACTTTTTCTAAAAAGTTAAATATCTTTTTGCATAATAACATATTTTTGCATCGTAACAACTATTTTGCATTATAACAATAATCTGTTTGTTCATCAAAGTCAATCGAGGAGTGAAAATATTCTTTTTGGAAACATAAAATATTTTCAACACAATTTCATTGTAACTGAGAATTATTGTTTACATTTATTTTAATATATTTTACAGATACACAACAAGCTTAAATTTCACCATTCAATAACATAATGCTTGCCCATGAAAGTATGTTTGCCCACATAAATTGTAATTAATCTCTTGTGAATTCAATAAAACAAATCCCCTTTCCACCAGATCTTTGAAGATCAGTAAAGAAGAACATTTCCGCCATTTTGTATAATAAATCAAAAAACCCAACTTTTACACATTCCTAAAGGTCGGCAAGAAGCAAATTCCCATAAAATAACCCACTTCCCACCAAATCTTTTTGCAGGTCGGTAAGGAAACAAATTTCCACCATTTCATATAATAAATTTTGAATAATATCCACTCTGGATAAAGGGGAGGATAAAATGACTGTCAACTGGATAGACTCTATAAATCTCTTACTTCTAAAACTACTACCTAATGATATTAAAAAAAATGATAACTCAGAACACAGAAAACTAAGAAAAGAACTCATTACTGTAAAAATAGATGAAGGTGTCATTTTCCCCTACCATGAAGTTGAAATAAGAAAAATTATAAAGGAATTAAAGAAGAATAAATCACCAGGACCGGATGAAATAAAGTCGGAAGTGCTACAACAGTTGGAAGATCAGATTACCCCGTACCTGTGTCAATTGTTTAATAATTGTCTATGGCAGGGAAAAGTGCCTTACTGCTGGAAGGAAGCGAATGTGATCATTTTAAACAAAGGGGCTGACAAAGATCCCACGCAACCGAAATCCTATAGGCCTATTTGCTTATTAAATGTTTTGGGCAAAATCCAAGAAAAACTTTTGAGCAAAAGAATAGATGAATATAGATCAATGATTGGTATGACCAGCAAACAGTTTGGATTTAGAAAAGGCAAGTCTACAGAGGATGCCATAATCGAGGCAATAGAAACTTCAAAAATAACCAATAAAAATACGTAATAGCAATATTTTTCGATATTGCGGGGGCGTTACTGTTTCAAATTTTAAGGAAAAAGAAATATCCAAAATGCATCTATAATTCGTTAATAGATTATTGTAAAAATAGAAGAGTGTACGTTAAGGGTGCAAACCAGATCATTACAAAGGAAATTACCAAAGGATGTCCGCAGGGATCAATTTTAGGGCCGATATTATGGGACATATTTTTGGAATCTCTAATAGAAAAAATAGAAGGATTAAACAGTATAAAAGATATTATCGCATATGCAGATGACTTACTAATAATAATAGAAGGAAATAATAGAAAGGAAATTGAAAAGAGATCAAATATAATAACTGATCATGTAAACAATTGGTGCATAAAAGCAAAATTGGAAATTGCTCCTCACAAATCATCATATATGTTTTTAAAAGGAAACTTAAACAGAAATCCGAGTATTAAAATTAACAATAAAAATATTAAGAGACAAGCAGTAAATAAATATCTAGGTATATATTTGGATGAAAAACTAAATTTTAAGAAACATGTAGAAAACACAAGAACTAGAGCAGAAAAAGTTATGTTCAAGTTAGCCAATATTGGACAAAGATATTTTAATATACATGCTAACGGAATAAAAATCTATCACAATAGCATCTTTGCAGCCATATTAAACTATGGAGGAGGAGTTTGGGGGGAAAAGGCACGCGAGGTTCATTTTATACCTACTTTAAGAAGCTCCCAAAGAAAAATTTTATTGAGATGTACAGGGGCATTTTCCACTTCTCCAACAATGGGACTACTAGTAATATTGGGTATATGGCCCATTGATTATCTAGTTCGATTAAGAGCAGCCTCTTATTGGCTTAAAAACAAAATAACTCAAAAATAATGGACATTGTTGGTAAAAAGTGTAGGAATAAAAAAGAAATCAAAGATTCTTTATTACAAATATGGCAACGAGAATGGGATGAAATAAAAGAAGGTAGAAGAGTGCATGAAATATTTCCATCCATAAAGGAAAGATTACTATTTAAGCACATTCATCCCAATAAGGGTTTAGTGCATTATGTAACAGGCCATGGTCCATATTGCTCATATTTGCAAAGATTTAAATTACAAACAAATAATACATGTACGGACTGTAACGTAATCGATACACCGGAACATGTCTCATTTGAATGCCCTAAATACCAGTCATTTGTAGCAGAGGAAAGACGACTACTTGCTGGGAAACACATCTGGAACATCATGAGAGACGAAGATGATTTTAGGGCATTGAACGAGCTAACAAATAAAATATCATGCAAAATGGCAGAAGAGTATAAAAAAGGCAAAAAACAAACAAGAGAAAAAATCCAAAGGCCAGAAATGGTATATTCCCCTAGAAGATCCGAGAGAATCAGGGAAAGGCAAGAAAGATATTTACAACTAGAATTAGTTGAAGAAAAAGATGATAAAGAAGATAACACCCAATTTGAATAAGAAGAAGAGAGCAGAACTGACAGAAGAAAGGAATAATGGCAGTTTTCGGGCGGAAACGAAGCAGTTGAGAGAAGAAGTAGACAGAGGTCAAGAGAAGGAGAGAAGCGAAGGAAACTACACTGTCAACACACCATGGTCCAGTATAGCTGTTGTTTGAGACCGGCAGCAACTCCACTGATGTCCAGGTTCCGTTGCCAGGAATTCCAGTGGGGAGCAGCCCGGATACCGAGCGTTAGCAGAAAAGAAGACGCATAGAGTAAATTGGACAATAATTGTAAATTAATAAAGTTTAAATGTAACAATTGCTACTGGGTACCAGTTGCAATTGTAGATGTTATTATAAGTCATAGTAAATATCCGTAGTTCTGGATTCCAGTACCGGTTTTGTTTTTGAAGTTTTAATTTTGTTTAGTCATAGTGTTAGTAGTGTAGATTTTAAAATCTGTAAACTTTAATTGTAATTTAAATTGTATTGAAAGATATAAGAGGAATAAATAAATGAAATCTGGAGTATTACGTCCTGATGTAGAACCAAGATATCAGGATGTAAGTATTGCAGAATTAAAATAAAAAAATAAATAAAAAATAACTTTTGTAATCTGTGTAATAAATTTAACATGTCCCCTTCTCCGGATGGTCTTTGTTGCGGGAGGTTTGCATGTCACCGAAGATCGGTAAGAAAGCAGCATACAACATGTCGGTAATGCAATTACTCAAGTCGGTATTGCAGCCGCGTGTTTCGAGATGGCCTACTCCTACCCCTAAAAGGCCAGTAATGCAGCTACATCCAATAAAACTAACCGGAGAAGGGATGCATACTACTTATGTATGTATTGCATGTGCGTGTATGTTTATATGACAAGGAATGAAGCTGAAAGCCCACAAACTTGTAAAATATTTTCAATCTGAATAATTATTTTATTATATAATTAAAGGAATTTGTTTATTTAATGTTGGATTATGAAGACTTAAGACCGTGTGGTGCAGCTAAGGAAGGGTTTGAATTAAGGAAATTCCGGGTTTAAATCCCTTGAACCAGCCATCTTTACCTTAGGTTATTTATGATATTCTCTGATCACTTAGGCGAATACTGGTTGGATAGTTAATTTCCACCGGTTTTCCATTTTCGCTTTTCACTCGTTTCATTCCATTGATTTTGTTTCACGCGAGGGAGTTGGTATTATGTGGCTTGCTCATTAGTTATATTTATATTAATTTTATATACTTTTTCTTTATATCTACATTTATAACGAAATATATTCCTATCGTGGTATATTACGGTGTCCCAGAGTTGCAGTAAATTTATCGGAAATAGGCCACACAATTACGTCATAAGAGTTTAATAAAGCTGTAACTACTTGATTTAATAGTGCTTGACTTTACTATATACCATTGTGTAAACATTTTACCCACACGAACTGATATTTAAATTCAGCAGGTTAGAACCACGAACAGCTAAAAGAAAATTTATTTCTTAAGGTACACAAGTACAGGAAGAAATGAATATGCATTACTAGCTATGCGTCGAATGTACATTAATTTTGTGGTTTATTTGGAATAGAGAAAATTAAAGGAACAAATCTAACAATATGTCTAATTTTGTCTATTTCTAAAACCCCTGCAATGCAATAAATTTGTCATGCGTCCAGGAAGGCACATGTTGATATAACTTCAAATATAAACCGGAGAAATACCGTTCATTTATGTGACTACGCTCTCGCTACGGAGTGCTTTTCCGCAGTAGCGAGAATCCGTTTCAGGCTAGCTAGTAATGAGACACGGAAACTACATGAAACAGATCTAATCAGTCGCAGTGCAGTCGTTACTATACATATATGGTGTCCAGATTCACTCTTGTACATGTGTGTCATGACTCAGGGATTTAATAGAATATAAGGGTTCTAATTTGTTATAGATGTAGATGTAAACAAAACGCTTTTTCATAGAAGTTTACAGTTTTCTTGGGTTGATCTACCTAATAGAAGTACAGTTCTTAAAACAAAGAATATCTGTAATAGACTCAATTAATAAACTTCAAATAAGGTATGTTTTATCATATGAAAAGATGTACGATATAGCTATTTCAATGTAACAGTTACAGAGAAAATCTCCCTCAAAGTCAGCACAATGCATTACGAAACTCAGAATTACAAAGCTTGCAACATAAGACCCTCAGAGTTGAATACATTATTGCAACGGTTTCTTTGCGAACATTAGATAAAGAGCAAAGCACCAAAGAGGGAAACAGCCAACTTTTCGGAAACAATTGAAGCGTGTGAGCCAAAATGTGTTTTACCCCTGCAACGTGTGCGGGTGGGCAGCATTTTTCTTAAACGTCCGACCGTTTTTAAGCACATTCACAACTTTGAAACCATCAGTTCTTGAGTCGGTCATGGTTATCTAGTGATAACCGTTTTTGCCTCGTATACACAAGATCGCGGTTTCAATCCTGCCAGGGTCGTCCTATGTATGGCTTCCTTCGGAAAAGGGTGTATAGCCGTGGGCCCCGTGTCGCAGATTTATGGTACATAAAAGAACCTCAAACCTGAAAGAAGGGGCCTATGAGCAAAAATTTTCGGCCATTTCATGCCCTGAATTGAATGAGATGCGATGACCTGAGATATTAAAGAGCGTTCGTATATAAACCAAAACAACAACAGCAATTACATTGGTCATTATTAATGGCGTATTTTGCCTCTCCCAGGTATATTTGTATAACTCTTTATGTTTTTAGAATTTTTAGAGCGCATTTGTAATTCTTAATTTATTGAATTAACACACTGTTTCATTTTCAACCATTTTCATTCATAATTATTATATAACTAATATCACTTCTATTTTGAAACAGTTCCTCCGATCCGCTCTCACTTATACACCCCAATCATTATACCTTGGCATTGTAATTAATAATATAAATATTATATTTGTTCTGTCATAAACTGTAATTGCAACATAGGAATTGTAAATAGAAACTTCCACTGGTGTTTCCGTTTGTAGTACCTCATCGACAGCATCATTGAGCATTTTCAAATATTTTATGAAAATCGCTGGCGTGACTCCATTATTGAGTTCAAAGAGACGGGCTCACCATTGCAGGGTAAACAACTTCAGTTAAGAACATTTAAACAGTCCAAGGAGGGGCGTTGATCCCTGTTGGCTGGTGGTTCGTTAGCTCTTTTAATGATCCAATGATTATATGCGTCTTAGATATATTCAAATATAGCGCATGAAGTTTGAGGTAAGCAAACTTGAATCAGTCAATGAAAGCAGTGTGTTTGAACTTTTAAAGAAAGGAGCGAGGATGCTCGTCGTTTTCTGGCCTCTCCTATCCAATGAATTTCAATTCGAATTTGATATATAAGGAGGCGGTCACGCCGCTGAGGCAAGCAGTTTTTACTCAGTCCACACAGTCAAACAGTTTACAAGTTCTAGACGGCGTGGGAGGTGGTAGCCCCGCTACAGCATGTAGTTGGCGATCAGCAGTCGTTCAAGTCAGCATTTGCTTGGCACCGAGCAGTTCAATCCTTTCAGTCTACTCATTTCAGTTTAATCAGTTCAAGCGGTTCAGGCAGTTCAAGAAGTTCACACTGTGAAACTTGTTGGAGCAGCCTCAGTTTACGCAGTCACGGGCAAGCAGTACTTAACTTGCGGTCAAGCCAAGCACTTGTACGCATTCAGTCGACTTAATCAGTTCAGTTCATTTCAGTATGATTCAGTTAAGTAGTTCGCAGTGCTCGCATGAAAGTTTCATACGTGGCCACTAAGTATATACTCAAAATAGGCCACTCTACCAAAAGCGAAAACACCAAAGAACGCAATAGAATTTGGACGTAATAAACTACATAAATATATTGTATCGAATCGAGTGCTAATTTACACCTTCAAATTTCCCTCCCAGTCCCTTTGAGCCCCATTCAAGGAAATAGAGGAATCATCCAGAGACCTTGTTGCTGCTGGAGTATAATAATCTATTCAGAAACCACTTGGTAAATTGGCTCACCCCGTGGGGCCTGCAACAACAACATCCCTCACGAAAAACCGCTCCATAATTTGGCTCACCAACTTGGCGCCACACACAACAGAGCCAGTTGCATCGTAAAATCGCTCCCATTTTGTCATTTCTAGCATTCAAACCTTCTATTATTATTACTCATTTTTATTCACTTGAAGACGAGCATAAATATTTTTATCCCTCTATTGATTACCTTTTTGTCCTTAATTTCAATGTATACTTGTTACTCTAGATTAGCTTAGATAAGTTAGCGGGGAGGGGTTATTGTTGAAGTTTTGTATAGTTACTCTAAGTGTGGTCCTGATATTGTTGGAATTAAGGTAGCCAGTTTTAATCAAACGGACACTGCAATGAAGCTGCATGCTGTAGACATCAAGATAATTTGTTTAAAACAATTTTGGAGAAAGTGATGAAACAGAATTAGGTCTTTACACTTGGTTCTCCATTAAGTTGGGGGTGGTAGATATTTGTGAAGGACAAATAACATATTATTATTATTATTATTATTATTATTATTATTTTAATTATATAAAATATCATACTACCGGTAAATGAACAGAAGATAGAATACGGCACAGTTACACGCAAATGACTAAATGACACAATCACAAAATTTCCAAGATAAGTAATGGGGGAATTTGAAATTATAAAATAAATTTAGTTTAAAGGAATTAATTAATATTGTGCTTTCATCGAACTTATCTTATTTCTATCCGTCATGGTTTTGGTTTATTTGTATTATTAATTATTTTAGTAGTATTATTAATAATAAATCATCTTACTTTACACTACAGTATGATCACAAATATGTATTTTTCTATCAAACTATTTCTTGTTTAAATGTTATAAAATTCCTATTAGAAACGATTTTTAAAAGGTTTGCAAACAAGATCTATAGTCACTTTTCAATGAAACTGAACTTTCTTGGGGATAGCTAGTAGGGATATGTACACATAAAATACCATCTGCAATTGACTAAAATGTTTACCGTTATATCAAAAGAACTCGTTAAAGGACTAACTTCCATCTCAAATATGTCACCAGAATTCAATATCACAGCAATTAAAGACAAAGCTAAGTTACGTTATTGATAGGTTGATTATAGATGTTTAGTAAGAATACATTTTTATTTTTAGAGGGAGGGAGTATTTGTTAATTCTGTGATGTAATTTCTAGGCGAGATATGTAAGACTATGATCATTAAAAGTATAAACGAAAAAGTGAAGAGTAGAATTTTATAGAAAACCAGTTTTTATAAATATAACTCAATTACCTTTATTTATATGATTTGTAGGTATTGTGAATACTGAAAAATAAAACGGATACTGAAAAATAAAACGATTTACATGCTTCAGTACTACAGGGAGCTAAGTGCTGGTCATATAAATATTTCTTTTTTGCTGAAGTGGGAAAGAAACATGTTTCTAGCAACTCAAGGAGTATATGAATTGCTTAATACTCTAGCAGAAGAGCATTTTACTTTATATTAATCCTACATTCTTGGTTTTTTTGAAGATAAATACCAACTTGAATCTTAATGTGGTAAAAAAAAATAGTGTACTTAATAAAAACAGGTAATGTACAATACAGACTTGAGCAATAACATTAAAATAATTCACAATTTTTATAAACTCTATATACTTCAAGAAAGTAAACGCTTAATAACGCCATCAAATGGAAAAACAAAACATGCACATATGAAAATAAGAAATTTGACAACTGTAGCAAAGAATTAAGCTAACGTGTAATATAATTAATATAATGGAGCATGATGAGAAAGTTGCATTTAAAATATATACAAAGGTCCAATCATTTGACTTTAGATGGAAATGTTTCTTGGAAATGTTTCGATTATGGAAGAGCCGTCTTCAAATCAAATAATGATTTTAATTTTCCTCGTTTCAATGAGGAGCAAAATGTTAGAGTGATTTTCAGAAAACTGTTTCAGAAAGCCTATCTAAAATCTTTCAATATTTACATTCACTTATTAACTGGACATTTACAAAAGGAAGCTAAAAATTGAAGGCCAACACAAAAGTTAACAATGAACTTCAAACATAGAATAATTTAGGTTAGGTTATGTTCAAACCTTCTCAAAGAGATTCATGAAGATTTGAAACGGTTTATCTGTGAACTTTCGACATTTGGGGCACTGGGAGCTCTTCGGCCTCATTTATAGAGTGATTTGAATTTGATATTGTTATATCACCTACGCATGCATGAGCATTTGCCTGTAGTCTTTCCATTCTTTTATATAAACTGAAACTTTCAGGCTGTAAGGCCGTGGTCCAATGGGATTCTCCTCCACCTTCCCAGACGTTTCGTCCAAGACTGCGGTGTACATCTTCAGTGGTGTACTCGACGTGATCTTGTTGAAGACGGGGTAGTGACTAACTCGCTGGAAGGGGTGGCGATATATGTAGTAGGGGTGCCTGTGAAACTGAACTCTGATTGGTTCGCTTGGTTAAGGGGGTTGAATCTAACCTGTAGCTCCAGGGCGTTCCCAGCCGGGTATTTGTCGCTGATTGGTTAGCGTGGTTTTTCTGTCTTATTATTTTGTAAGGCCGAATACCATGCTAAATGCAAAGTCAGAGCTTCTTCTTTCTTGTTACAATTGTTTGTATTTGTAAATTTCAATTGCCTCCTGGTATAAACGAGGATGATAATGAGATGTTGAAGCTAATATATCAGTACCTTGAAAACCCATTTTATGCTCTCCGTCAGCCAGGAAGGAGGGCATGATCAGTGAAGGCTGATTTGTCTGTCTGACCTAGGCGGCAATGTCTCTTACGTTCTGTAAGGCGTGTATTAATGCTGCGGTGTGTGGTGCCAATGTAAACCGCACTATTTGAATATATTCTGTAGACACTGGGTGAGGCAAATGGTTCCTAGTGTCTTTTGTGGAGTGGAATGTGTTTCTAATCTGTTTTGTTGGTTTAAAAAACTGTTTCTACGTTATGTAGCCTAAGTAGCTTGTATATGCAGTCGGTGACGTCTTTCAGGAACGGAAGATAAGCTGTCCTCTTCTTGTGTCTATCTATTTGTGTTGTTTCAGGGATGTAAAGCTCTTCTCACTTCATTGGCTCCACCATTAGCTGGTAGTACCTTTGTAGTTTTTTCTCTCGTCCCAAGAACTTTAGCTCACAGATTCAGGATACTCGATCTAGGAGGGTTTTTTTTTTTATCATGGGGCGCATTTTTGCTTCGGATGATAATTGAAGGCCTTATGAAGATATCTGCCCGTGTGTGGAGGCTTGCGTTAAACTATGTCTTTTTGTTGACTATTTCCATTTCCTTTGTAAACTGGATACGGGGGTTGATGTTATTCAGGTGTTGTAAGAACTCGTGAAGAGCAGGCTCCCCTTGGTTCCATTCCATGAAAACGTCGTCCACATAGCAATAGCAACAGGTCGGCTTATGTAAGGCAATCTGTAAAGCTGTCATTTCAAAATGCTCCGTGTAAAATTGACAATGACTCATCATTCCACTGAGAGGAATGACATGCTGGAACAAAACTGAAATTACGTCCGGGAATATTTCTTTAATTTGCGAAACGGTTTCATTAACTGGAACCATAGTGAAAAGGAACACGACATCGAAGCTCACAAGTAGGTCCCCAGATGGAACAGTCAGATTGTTGAGTTTTTCAATAAAATGCCCCAAGTCTTATGTGTGAATCACTTTTACCCACATGGAATTTAAACATGTTAAGGAGATACCCGGCAAGCAACTGAATGGGGGAGCCAATAGCGCAAATTATAGGGCGTAATGGAAAGCCCAGCTTGTATAATTTCAGTAAGTCATAAAGCTTAGGTAGAAGGGCTTCCGTGCACTAGATGTTGTACTGGCCCTTGGAAGTTATGGAAGATTGTTTGATGAATAGCTTGGTTTGCCGTAGATTCCTCGAAGGGATCTCGAGTACACTTTCTGTATGTTTGGGGGTTTAGTAAATTCTTGATCTTATTTACGCAGTCTTCAAAATCAAAGATTACTCTTGTATTCCCTTTGTCAGCTGGGTAATAATAATGTCCTTGATAGTTTTAGTACTGATCTTTCTTCTCGGGAACGGTTACTTTTCCATGGCTGGGCTTTCTGTAGGAACTTTAAGGTTTCTCGGCGTGTCTCCTTTATTCTAGCTTCAATATTGGCAATAATTTCTTCTATTGGAACAGATGAGCAATGGCAAAAATTCCCATTTTGAAAGAATAGAAGTTTTTTTCCATTCTTTGTTTATCAAATTAAATTCATTTTCTATTGACACACATTAAAGTAACAAACGTTCAACAATCCTATAAGTACAAACAATCAAAGAACGTTATTATAGGTACAATAAGTTTACATAATGTCCATATTCGCGAGCACAGGTCTATTTCGTAGAAATGGCCTTTCGTGTATAGTCCAGATAGTATGGACTACCCGCAGGCAGCGGATAAGACGCAACCAATCATGTGGTGTCTTACTAACGATATGAACCTGGAAGTCCGGATTCAAAAAAAGAGGAAAAAAAAAAGAAAAAAAGAAATCATGTGCACCCCAAAGTCTTGAAGCGAGAAAACAATATACTCATCAAGGCATTCAACTCGTTTATGTAGAGCTGTATCTTCTTGATGATAAATGAGACCTCAGGAGATAAGAGTTAGATGAGTGCTTAAAGCCAACTTCCAATAGCACTATATCATGGGATACTGTAAACCTAGAGGATTTTACTATAACAGAGATTTGGTAGACTCGCACTACTGTTCGAAACGTACAGTAGAAGGAACGAGTTGATACAGAGGAGGATAGCAGGTGGGCATATGTCAACGGTAGAGCTGGATATTGCAGTGCAAAACATAGATAAACTGTGTCAAAGAAGTTGGGAGGTTAGGGTAAGGTTTTAAAGCCAAATTAGTCCTCCCGTTAGTGATCCAAATAGCTGTGAAGCATATTCGTTTAGCCCATATCTTACATCTCTACTAATAAATAGGACAAACATATGAGATCTCAGTTAAATACAATGCGACGACACAGAATAATTATAGGTACCCTAAAAGACTGTCTTTCCAAAAATACTACCAGGGATCTATCTGGCAAGTATTATTAATAGGAAAATCTGGGTCAAATACCATAATGTTATTACAGAAAGAAAGCGGCTAATATAATTACAGGACACATTTTATTAACATTATTAGGTAATACAAGAAGAGCATCAATCACGACAGTAGATTTATTTGGTCATTAATGTCAAATTCTTAGGAAAATTATTTTTTCCTGGCATTTTGGTACCATATCTGCTGAAAATAACGCCTAAAAGTGGAACGGGTATTTATTGTGTCCCACACAGTTGGTCGACAATTTGGAACGATTATTATTGTGTTCCACTGTAGGGGGGATTTATGGGTTCTCAGGGTAAATTTGGACTGTTTTTAACGACTTGAAAGTCGTTAGGGGGGGAAGGAGATTGTTCACTGTATTAATAAGTTCGGCACTGTTTGAACATTTGATTTATTTAACAACTTGGCAGGTTACTTCCTGACGGCTCGTAGCTGACCTCACTACACACTTAGACTGACCTTAGAAATGATTTACACTGCCCTCAACTGAACTTTAGATATGACCTAGACTGATTACTTTCGGATGACTCAGACTGCCTGATTCCGTTTATTTCTTTCGTGTCTCTTGTATGATGTCCTCTGTTTCTCCTGAATGGATCTCTGAAACTGAATCTGCGAATGTCTGAATGTGCGAGAGACTGTGTATGTCTGAATGTATGAATGTCTGACTTCTGCGAGTGTGTGTATGTGAATCCGTGAATGTCTCCGTGAATGTGCCTCTATGTCTGACTTCTGTACTCCAGTTTTTCTACCACATCGCCACGCCTTTCGCTAAATTAAATTCCCTCGTATTTTATCTATTTCTGTGTTACATGTTCGGCATTGGCTATCCTAAAATTATTTATTTGTATCTAAGTTCTCCTGATTCGTTAACTTTTATCCGAAGACCATTGGCTAGAATGATTCTTTCCCCCCTGATCTAATGTCTTCCCACGAACTTGAATTTTTCCAGAACAGCCTGTCATAAATTTCGGCCCGTTCCTTACATTCTGATTTCTATTGATAATCTTTTGCCTCCCTTAGTTTGTAGATTTCCAAATGTTCTCGGAGATAATGCACGTGTTTATGACTGTTTTCGGCTTTCCTGTAATAAAACATTTTCGTCTCCGTTCTGACATTTTCATTTTCTCTTAAATTATAGCTACGTCTGACTTTGTTAAATACTGTCCCGTTACGGCCACATGTTTCCCTTATTGTGAACTCCTAAGTATTTCTTGGGCAGAAGGTTCGTGACCTAACAAAAGATAGTTTACCCTTTCCTCAGCCTTGTCTAAGGAGCGGTCAGTGGAGAGTCGTCAGGTATACATCTGTCTCTTTCTAACATTTTTACTACAAAATGTATACAAAAACCCTTTTGTAAGTTACAAGCTACAAATTATTTCTATTTCTGATACCTTTCTCTAAAATATTTCTTATACCTATACATAATAATTATCCTTATCAAATCTAATGCCTTTATAAATATAACTCTGTAGCCTTTAGTTATTAAATTAATAAAGGCAGCATTATTTCCTGCTTCAAAAGTTAGCACAGTGAGAGATATTAATGGAATGTATCCCCAATGTTCTTTGGACAGGTAGCATATCACCATAAACTGTATACCGCCACGGGTGGCCGAGGTCGTTAAAGCGCGGACTCGTGAGCGGGAGGTCTGGGGTTCGAATCCCACCAGGGCCGTCATCCCAGACTGAGGTTTTTTCCAAGCTTTCCTCAGTCCTCATAAATGGCAAATGCCGGGGCGGTACCCTAAACTTAGGCCTGGAGCGATTCCTTCCTTTAAATAAATCCTTTCCCAATATTCATTTCATCTCATGTATCATCAGTGTCCATCGCCTGTGGTGCCTCTGAAGCAAAAACGGACGTTAAACACCGTTCATTCATTTTTATACCATAAACTGTTAGTGTATCCTGCAAACTCGTAACATCTACATCACGATTAGAATTTTGTCATTGGCGCAAGCCATTGCAGATTGTTTTTTCTACAAGAATCTCAACAATGTCTAATGCAATAAAAGCAACAAAGAATTCAGAGATAAGTGAAAACTATCATCGAAGTCAGACAGTGTTGGCGAATACCTCTACTGAACATATAGATCAAGAAAAAAATATTTATTCGAAGAGTATGTAATATATCATTATAAAAAACCTTTAAAGTAAGAGAGGAGTACCTCACTGAAACCGTGCCATTTAATTTCGTGAAAAAAAAAATGCAAGATAGATGCTGCCAAACCACAAAATATCAAGCGATGCCAGCAACACCAAGTTTATTAGTATCACAGGGAGAAAGGCAACCTCTTACAACCAAGTAACACCAAAAATACCAGAGATCTTCTAGAAGGACCAATGAAACAATTTTGACAGAAGAGGCTCTTAGACGACTTACTCGCCAACAGAATAGCACCATATTGCTGGAAATATGTCTTGTTTGCTTTGTAAAATACAGTTTTAATGTTGAAACAAAATATCATTAATATCGTCCCACAAAGCACTGTATAATTCTTGTGGAAGGTTACCTTTCCTAATGTTTTGAAAGTTCACGCTGTTTAAGTTCTGTATTTGGTAATTGGGTGTTGGAGTACAACATTTTTTTTCCCCGTCAGAAACAACCGGATGGTCTGGAGAACAAAACTGTTGGACATTATTCATAAGTAAGAATTGTTAAAAGTGTGGATGAAATATCGCACTGATTTGCGACTATGGGCTAATATATGACGAACGTATTGGCCTTCCTTTTCTACGTAGACTATGTAATATTACATAACTTGATTCGTTCAGCAGCATCAGTGAACATCTTCCTGTTCCTGTACTGTTATTCTTGAATCCTCTGAAGATAAATTACTAAATGATTTGCCCTTAATTTTCTAATTTCCCGGTTATCCTTTGGGAATTACTGATAAATCTGCTGGACTTATGACACTGGATGAATATATTTTGTTATAAAGTTTATAGTTTTTATTACTTTTTGTAGTGAGACTAATACAATATACACAGGAAAACTTAAATAAATATAAACGTTTATTTCTCCGCCACAAATTTGCATAATATTCTCAAACATGTTTGTAGAAACACGTTTTTATCCATCGTCTTACTAAAGTTTGGAAGACACTGGTTTAAAATGTGATTATTATCATTGAAAAAATTACGTTCATCTTCATCATTGGTGTCCACATTTTCGATACTCTTTCTGCCACACGCTCTTCTTCTTTTCATAAGTCTATGTATGTCTGTATTTTTCGATGTTTGTGGTGTCTTTGAAGCGGCTCTGACGTTGAACTAAACACCGATCCAAAGTTTACCTCAGTGTATGTTCAGAGACAATATTAACTTTCCAATATGTGAATGATCCGGGTATTGGTTTGTAAGTCCTAAGTCCTAATACAGGAGGAGGGTTAATGAAGAAGTACTTTCTTGAACTTTTTGATTATTGTATTTTCTTGAAATGTTAGCACATGTGTATGTTAAAAAGGAAAGAAAGCTCTTTAATACTGCAAAACATCAATTGAAGTTCTATGGTATGTCCATATTTGTTATTTCTGATATTTATTTATGTTCATAGGCCTGATTTTTTTTCATTATTATTTCCAAATAAATTGCCTGACAGTATCAATTTGCATTTCCTCTACCTTCGAAAAGGTATAAAGCTCCCCTCTTTTCTAATTGATAGTATTTTTTTCTTTATATTTATTAAAATATTATCTACTATGATCATCTATCAATTTTCTAGTCTGCATTACAACTGTTTATATTTCTGAACTGTTACTGGTTAACCACATGAGATGTGTATATAAGGTATATTATAATGGTAAACAAGTTTTTCCATCCCTGAACATATTATTTTCCAGTTTCTGCGTACCTCATGCATTTACAAATCTTAAATACGGTTGGAAGCACACAAATGCCCTTGGTTACTAGAAATACATTAGACAATGCGCTATCATGTTTCATCTTTGCTAAACACTTAGCATGTAACTTCTGTATAACTCGATGTATAACACATTTTTAAGGAATACTTTTATTGAATAGCTTCTTACAAGTAAAACCAATTAGATGAAAATGCTGCTCAAACTACATTTTCGTTTGTATCAACTGTATAATGCAAAATTAATTATCAATAATAGAAGGGTCAGTGCGAAACTTATTGTTCATCTGTTTCCAGCTTACTATAGCCCGGTACAAGAGTTATTAAAGCTCGTTCCATAATTTGGCTATTACAATTGTGCCTCTATAATTTGAGCATTCATCTGTTTTGCTTCTGTTTGAAAATCACCAAATATGCATTAATTTTCATTCTTTGTGTATTTTTTCCCAGTTAATGTTTTTCAACTGTATTATTATTATTATTATTATTATTATTATTATTATTATTATTATTATTATTATTATTATTATTATATCGTTAAATATTTTGTTTTATATTCTAGCAGGTTTGAATTTTACATAGAAAATCCTTTTTGACTAATATAATTTCTTAAAGCTGTAATTGTTAGTACTATATACTTGAAACTTCTCTTTTTGGTTAATGCAGAATTTTAAGACTGTTGAACGCTCTTGAACTGAAGTAAAATGTCTAACTGTACTCTTCGGTGCGTCAAGCTCGGAAATCTTTGATTTAGAGGTTTACGACCATGAAAGTAGATTCCTCGCCAGAAACTGACTAGCCAAGATGGGCTCCGTAGTGGTACTAAATAAAATATTACTTGGCTTTTTCTTAATATTTTCCTAACATGTATTTAGGTCGGTGCTGTAGTTGGAAAAGGATACTGTTACAATCCCTTACATTATATCAAAGGACTCTTGCTGCACTTCCTTTGTGGCGTTTTTCTCCGACATGCAGTCTACTCGGCAGACCCCCCCCCTCTCTCTCTCTCTTTTTCTAAATCGCAGCCAGGATTACACAAAAGGCAAAGGATTAAATGCTGATACTGATAATCCAACATTTTTTAAGAAAAGGGCCTAGCAATGCCCTCCATTAGAAGAGTGTTTATTTTCTTAGTGCAGATATTGTGTATTAAATTAAATACTCTTTCGCTCTCTGAAGTAGAAATGGGAACAGGATAGTTAATTTGCACCAAAATATGTAGTGATTTCATGCTGGTGTCAAAAACCCAAAACGTACTTTCTCTTATCAAAATTAAAGCACTCACACAGGTAGTAAGTAGGTGCTTCCATCCTCATAAGAAATCGGTCCTGGTGGTGCAGTGGTAACCATAATTGCCTTCTAAACCAAAGATCGCGGGTTCAAACCCAGCCAGGAACGATGGATATTTTCGGCGTAAAAATCCTAAGTATGGCTTCCTTCGGAAGGGAAGTAAAGTCGGCACGAAAAAGAGCCTCAAGCCTGAAAAAAGAGGCCTCTGAGCAAAATTTGTCGGCCGTTTCACGCCCTGAATTGAATGGGACGCTGATGATCTGAGCTCTTAAAGAGCGTCCGTAAATAAATCAAATCATCATCATCATCATCATCCTCATGAGTCATCTCTTGTTTCAGGAGGCCAGGTTTTGTATTTAGAATAGTCAGATCATTTAACAGCTCACTTTATCTGTCTCTTTTCTATTTCTACATCACTAATCCTAAATTGTGAGATACTTATGTGAGAGTAATAAAATACTCTACATGAGATTTTCTGCCAATCTTCTCTAAAATTGACCAGCATTTATTTCACGTCTTGAAAATGTTAGAACTGCCGTGTAGTTCAATGCCTTTTGAAAACTCTTCGTTTTGAAACAGAGATTTCTTCTTCTGTGTGATATCTGGCAAATATACCATAGATTCAACAATGTCATAATTATAATCTTCCATATTTACTTTTTCTCTAGCTTCTCTCTATCATTGATGAAAGCGTTCTATAGCTTTACCACACTGATTTAACTATCTTCTTACTAGAGGCAAACCATCCAATAGAAAATTTATTTCCAATTTTTATTTCATTTAGTTTAGTTTCGCAGTCTTGGAGCAACATCTGACTTTCTGAGGACATACAGCCTACGAGTACAGTTTCTCAAAGAAAATATGAAAATGGTTGAGGTCCTGTACTTCATTTCTCATATCGTGGAGTTGCTAGTTCTAAATTATGGCTAGTGCAACCAAACAATCAACTTGCGTAAAAGTTTCTGCAACTTAATAGCAACTCCATTTTTCCTTCCCAGAATTACAGAAACTATATCAGAAGAACAAGTCCAGCCATATTTTTCAAGGGAAGTTTCAATGAAACCACATGAAATCAGATTCTCTATTTTAACGTTTTTGATCGAACTGCTAGTTGTGTCTTTCAGACCGCCACGGGTGGCCGAGGTCGTTAAGGCGAGGACTTGTGAGTGGGAGGTCTGGGTTCAAATCCCATCAGGACCGTCCTCCCTGACTGAGGAGAATCAAAAAGAAAAAGTATATATATCTTCGGTCATTATACATCGTAAAACACAGAAACAGCATAAATTTATTGATCATGTCATTGATTCATCTACCATAACATTGAATTTAATATTGTTCGAATTGAAATACTTGGCTATATATAATATTAATGAAAAATAAAAATAAAGAAACACTATTAACAATGTAACAAATTAACACTAATAATAAAAGTAGATAAAGATAAAACACTGAGAAAGGGTCGCACTTGAAATTGCTATATTTCCAACTACTGCGAATTCTTCAATAGCAAGAAGAACTCGCAGTAGTTCGAAATATAGCAATTTCAAGTGTGACTCTTTCTCAGTGCTTTATCTTTATCTACTTTTATTATTAGTGTTAATTTATATATATTGAAGAAATGTCGTACAGCTAAATTAGAATGCAAATTCTACATATATCTAATCCATTCAAAGTGTATTTGAAAATCAGTAAATGGTTCCTAATTTTCCTATTTTATAAACTGACCTAAAACTCTTCTGGTTCTTTCATGCAATATATTCATCTTTCTATCCCAGTTTCCAGTTTTGGCATCACTTTTTATCTGCTCTGCTTTTTGTGTTCCTTTATGCTTGTTTATTTTTTTCCACAAAATGTTTTGCTGTTTGTCCTTTGTGTTTCCAAAAGACCAACTTCACATCGTCCACTCTTTCCCTACTTTTTTAACTGTACCTTGGAATGGATCTAAGCCGAGATTACTAACTTCAGCACACGAAAAACAACTGTTTTATTATTTCTTACAACCGATCAGTTGTAAGAAAAAATGTTGATCCCTTGTAATAAGATTCTGATAAACGTTCTGAGAAGTTTTATATATACCTACTTTGTCAGAATCGTGATTTCACAATCTGTGACTTCTGAACAACCATCCTCCATTCCAACGTTTTGTATTGTTATGAAGTTTTTATAAATTTGTCACTATTATTTTCGTGTTCAGAATTATACGTTCTGTCTCCTTTCCTTTTGAACTACTACACAATTTATGCAAACTCATTATTACAGAACTAAGACAGTTAAATAATGTAAATCCAC
The DNA here is from genome assembly GCA_030762175.1 of Metallyticus violacea. Taxonomy (NCBI): domain Eukaryota; kingdom Metazoa; phylum Arthropoda; class Insecta; order Mantodea; family Metallyticidae; genus Metallyticus; species Metallyticus violacea. Next base: position 106,936,627 of record CM060835.1, on the reverse strand, counting down.
ACTTTCACAAATGGGGTCAAAGAAGGACTCCTTCCCACTTTCACGAGCGGTCAACAATTTTACTCACGTTACTGCCAACATTTTCAGACCAAAATTGCCACCACAAAATTAAAATTACTCAACTGTTATATTAACAATGATGAAATTTCTTATTTCGGTAGCTAAATGAACTTTTGACACGGCTAACCTAAGCAAAATATTTTCAATTCAAAGCTAAAAACATTTTGAAATTAGCTAATCACTATAGCAAAATTCTTCAGGTGTCACCATAAGTTTGAAATCGACTGTTAGGGGCGGAGGGGGATAATACTATACTTCAGCTTTGCTGGACTGCTAGCCGTTTGTGCCCATGTCCCCAATGTGGGCACTTCAGGGAGGAAGGGAGACACCGGGCGGCCAGGATTCACGGGCAAGTGGACGCGGACGTGACGGAATATCTAACATGTTTCCATATAGAACACCCCGGAATTGGTAGGGCTACCCCCTTCAATGAGTTCGAGCCTATTAGAGGGGCCGCTTTCGTACCAGAGACCGGGGCAGAAATCTTTAAAAGGCCAAATCATCATCACATTGTGCCATTCCTCTTCACTGACACTTTCGAATTTGTAACAGAAATAACTGAAGGTAATGGTATGAAATGGGAGAGAGGAAAATACATGGAAAATAAAGGTTCATCACAGCATTTGTTTCAACAACTAGGAGAAACCATGTAAAAACCAAGGTCGAATAACCGGCCTCAAGGGATTTGATCTCCGGACCTCCCAAATTCGATTGCCAATTGTTAACGCTAGTCACCTCGCTTGGTATATCACAAATTGGTTATAAACTTGCCAATTGGAAGATATTTGGAAATTGCAGCGGCAGAATTCTTGAGGCACCGCAGTGTAGTGTAATGTGAATTAGTCAATTCAAGGGCTAGCCGCACCACCACTAATGGCCGAGGTCGTTAAGCGTGAACTCCTGAGCGGAAAGTTTGGGGTTCGAATCCCGCCAGAACCGTCCTGCGTTTCCAGGTTTTCCTCAGTCCTCATAAATGGCAAATGCCGGGCTTAGGCCTGGAACGCTTCCTTCCTTAAAATATCCTTTCCCAATTTATCATTTCATTTCATGTATCATTAGTGTCCACCGCATGTGGTGCCTCAGTAGTAAAAACGGGCGTTAAATACCATTCAATAAAAAAAAAAAAAGCCTAGCAGCGAATTTTGATTTTAATTAATCAAAACATCTTGAGGCGGCTGCATATAGTTTTGAAACAAAAATAAACAATGGACGAAAGCATTTCAACCAAGGGATTTTTTTTTTTTTTTTAATTTTCAAAATCAAATTGTTAGTTATAATAACTGTAGCTTAATTATAAATGTTTCAAACAGTTTTTAATAAAAACGAAAGAAGTATTTTCAATTCTGTAACATTTTGACCGTGCGCTAAGCGCCCGTTTTATTTATGCCGTTACGGTGGGCCGGCCTGTACCAGCCCAACTATAGCACTGATTCAATTAATATATGGAAACTAAATTCGCTTATTTCCATTAGGTCGGATTACGTTAAGGTGCCAAGATTTCAAAACGAAGAAATGGGACACTCAAGTTTTCCGAACTTTAAAAATGAAACTCATTGTCCACACTAAAGTGTATAACAATTACTGCAATTAACGTTTTAGTGTGTAATTATGTAGTACAATTTTTGAAGAAATCTTTTCTTCCAAAAGTGTTGGCCTTTGGAGATATATTCCTACGTTCTATACAGAAAACTTCTTTAAACTTTCCTTATTTTTTTTAACAATTGCTTTAGTTCTTTTCAACCGTACACAGGGAATTTATAAATGGAAAAAGTATTTCCACTGTTACATTGGTTCCTGGAACTGCCACAAGACTTTGAGGAAGTAGTTCTTCTTCTTCTTCTTCTTCTTCTTCTTCTTCTTCTGCGAGCTCCTATGCCACAATGCATAAATTAACTTTCCATACTTATTTCTCTAACTGTGCAGGGACTAGGAGCGTTTTTGGTAACACTAATCCAAAATAATATATTTAATAAAACAAATTAAAACAAGAGGATAATGGAACAAGGTATGTAATGCAAGGATAAACCTTTCTCAAACTTAAATCATATCTATATTACTGTGTATAAAGTTGCTATAAGGTCGGCGCGTCCATCGTAATGGTAACCATATTTATGGTGTACAAAGTTGGGATGTGAAGGGTTCTCTCGTACCTCTAGTTTCATATCAACAACATTCTTTGTTTCCTTTTCCTGCCCATACCTCCTAATTGACGGTCACAAGTCCTTGCCTGGCAGGACTGTATATGGTTTTCCAGCCTACAACGCACCTGATCTTTAGTGAAGATTCGTCCATATTCGAAACCCTCTAGCCGCTTGCCCTCAGGTTAGCACGTTGCTGAGTCAATAATGAATTTGTGCGGATATTCGGTGAGAGACGGCAAGTGGGGGGAGGGGGGTTCCTCTGGGTGATTCTGACAGGAATCTTTCTCATTCAGATCAAGATTGGCAAGATAGATCCCTTGCTCCCATCTCTCTCTCTCTCTCTCTCTCTCTCTCTCTCTCTCTCTCTACTCATAGAATTTCCAGAGTAAAATGTTAAAAAGACATGGCAATACCAGTTGCAACTTACGGATCAGAAACCTGGACCCTGTTCCACAAATGTATCGTCTAATACATTACAAATGTATTGACTTGTAATTTGTATTATTACTAAAATTCTGTTCCACAAAGGTTTCTGCTACCACTTGTATTTTACTAATCCATACTTACACGTGTACAAGTGATTTTTCGATGTTCTGTTCCACAGAAGTTTTGGTATTAGTCGGCACTGGTAATTTGTATAAATTTCTCTACAAGTGTAGGAACATTGGTAACCTCAAATACTATCGCAAAATGTAATATCTTCTTCATAATTTTAGGAGTCAATTGATCTGCAAAATATTAGCGAATATTATGATAATGATGAGGGTAGGAATACGTATAAAGAAAGAATAATTTAGTATTTGTGTACAATAAAAAATTTAGGTAAAGTGCAATTAAAGTATTGCTTATGACTGATATTGGCGTTTGCTATTTCAAATGCATGCATCAGTGCAACGTCGTAGTTTATATTTTTTAAGGTTCTTGTTACATGCCACGAAAATAGTTTCTTTTCATTATACATTATCTATTATAATAATCTCTTTTGATACAATTTTCCCCGTTTCTTAATTATAATGATAACGTGAATACCAAGCAACATAAACAAATATATTAATATGAGTGATCAAATGAACTAATAAAATAAATGCCCGAGAGTGATCCATTATCCCAATTCTCCTGCCTAAAGTCATTCATGCGACCATCGTCTCAAAGTGGATTATTGTGCTTGAATATCAATGCGTAATAAAGTATTTAATTGTCATTAAATCTGAGAAAGAAATACAAAACCCATTTAGCAGGAATGTTAACAATCTGATCTGTACTTTAAAAAATACGAATTTATTACTAAGGAATGGACATAACCTATTTCAAGGTATGGCGATGTATGGCAAATAGCTGTTTCTCCATCTTGCTTTTATATGATGTCACTTGTAACTTATTACTAATATTTTACAAGCGTTACGCTTGTTTTGTCGAACAGAAAGTTACAAGACCATACTTTAAAAGAACTTGTATTAATACACTGATAATGTCATGCTTTTGTTGTATAGAGCCCTGGATAGTAAATACAACTCCAGACTACAGCAAAGGAAATGAAAATTTTAAATCACTAGCTGGATACTAAAACAAAATTCTGAACAATACAATTAGTGGTCAAGTCATGCTCTATGAATAAGTTTTTTTTTTTTCCTCCGGAGTTTTCCTTACACTGAGAAGGTGAATGCCAGGTAGGATTAAAGTACCTGGAACTCTCAGCTCATTTGCGCAATCATTCATTCATTTCATTCGTCCCTACAAATTACAAACCTACACAATATATTCACGTTCACAATCTACAGATTTCGCGATGAAACCAATGCTACAATAAATAAAAAGGTATTTAAAAAATTAGGAAATTGAGAAAATAAATAATATACTCAATAAATACAGGAAAGGTTGGACATGTCCTGTAGATAGTATGGCAGACAGCAAAACTGCTTAAATAGCGCTACAATATCAAGCCAACCGGCCGGAATGGATTGAAAAATACAAATCATGATGGAGAAGAACAAGAAGGAGAAATCTCCCGAAAGGGCTGTCCCTTTCACAGCTTTGTGGAAATGCAGTATTAAGTTAATTTAGATAATTTTATTATATCATTAAAATTGTATATTACAAGAGGGTCTGAGATTGCCGATAAATTTACGAACGTTGTGAGGCAAGCTGAAAACCTCGAGTGGTATTTATTGTGGCTATTTCACGAACAAAATAAGAATTTAAATATAATCCCCGTAAATTTGGTGTATAATATTGTAATAATTGTACATTTGCATTATGAATACTTAACCTTTTCAAGCCATCTAGCAACAGACGAATATCCATTGTAATGCCAATAGAGAAGAGGGAAGATTGAATCAATGATTTCAAATAAATAACTGGAAATCTTATGTAATATTATTTTATATTTAAATGTGCTATTAAATATAATTTTGTATAATTTAAACAATACAAATTAAGTATTTTTTTGAAATAGGATTTGGGACTATTTCATGAATAAAGTAAGAATAAAAGTTATGTATATATATTTGAATTCGCGCGGAAATTATTAATAAATCCTATAGCTCAAAATGATATGCTGTGTAATTTATTATTGATCCACAAATTGTGGCAAATCATCAGAAAATTTCAATTCCTGTGGGTACTGAAATGGTTTTAGTTGCTCCTGTCAATTAGGCTTGGGTGTCTACGTCTATTCTTGTATAAAATGTTATGAATACCTACTTATTCAGAAACCGTGAGAATAAAGACGAAAGTCTACTATTACAGTCGCTAACTTTCATTTACTAATATCAACTGAGAAGAACGAAACAGAAAAAACATGTTACCGTTCTGAACAGCGTGTTTATTCAGATTTATGGTTGCTTAGGCAGTTATTGTTACGTAACTTATAAAATGATTTCACACATTGGCTGAATGCACAAAAATAATTGCTGAGTGAATACACATTAAGTTAGTTAAATTTATAATTACGGAAAACAGAAAAATGGTCATGAATTATATAGTGGAGGTATAAAGTTGGCTACACTGACCACAAGACGTCGCGTGATAAACAGATTTGATACTTTTTTCGATAACCTCTGCGATATCGTGCTGTGATTTGTCAAAATTCGAAATATTGTTATGTTTCATTGGTCGATTTTAAGACGACGTCACATTAGCGATTTTTTTCATTAGATTTATTTATGGACGCTCTTTAACATCTCAGGCCATCAGCGTCCCATTCAACTCAGGGCGTGAAACGGCCGACAAAGAACAGCCTTGCTCAGAGGCCTCTTTTTTCAGGGTTGAGGTTCTTTATTGTGCCGTAAATGTACGACACGGGACTCACAACTTTACTTCCCTTCCGAAGGAAGCCATACTTGGGATTTTTACACCCGAAAAAAATCTTTCGGTCCTGGCCGGTATCGAAACCTCGATCTGGTGTTTAGGAGGCAAGTATGGTAACTACTACACCACCAGGACCGACATAAAACAAGGAGTCTGCCTTTTTAACCAAGCATGCATACAAGAAATTCATGAACTATCTCATAACCCATTATTTGAAATAGTTATTTCCGAATTACTTTAAGAGCTACTTAACCATGCACCTAATGTATACATTATACTATTATGTAAAACATATTTTACCTTAATTATATATGTTTTCGTCTAAAAGAATGAAATAACAGCAGTTAAAAATTATTGGTGAAAATAAATGGAAACGTTGCTGTTTGACGAAGGACAACATGGGAAGACACACCTGCCTGAATTAAAGCAATGCTACTACTGCATTCTTTTATAAAGAAAAAAATATGGCAAGCCGCCACTGGATTCGCTCACCGAGGTGCAGCAGCCAAGTCGTAAAAGTTTCTGCTCCGTCTCTTTCTCCGTATGACTCCCCCTCCTCCCTCTCCTTTGCAATTTCCTTGTCCCCTTAACCCTTTTCTTGCGTCTCGCCAAACGCAACATGCACCCCAACGCCACCATTCTTGGGGTTGCTCTACCGCCCCCTTAGAATCCGAGAGCGCGTATCTAGCGAGTCTCTCCGTCCCTCTCTCCCCTGTGTAAGGTTGTCACGAAGTGTTCGAGAAATGTTTCGATTGCGGTGGGGTCGGGTCGGGTGCATGTTGCGTGCACGTGTTGATTGCTCTGGCAGCCGCGACGGGGCGCTGGGATCGTCTGTTTGCCGGTTATTTGTTGCACATTTCACTTGCAGCAGCGGCGCGCGAAGGAACCAGGGAGTGTGTGTATGTGTGTATGCACTCGCAGCGTGAACTGCGCTTCCGGGAAAACAGCGTGCGCGGAGGCGGCCAGATTGATTTGGAGGGGGAACGCCGTTGCATTTCCCTCCAGGACACTCCAACAACTTGGTAGTAAGCAACAAATCAGATTATCGGCTAATGACTGCAATGAATGTGCTAATAACAAATGTGTACTAGGTACTAAATGGTGCTAAGTGTTTGTTAAAAGGAGACATTATTGTGTTTAAACTGACAAAATAATCGCCGTATCTTCTAAATTAAATATTTAATATTTCGGTGTAAATTATCTCGTCGCCAAGCTAAAAATTTCTGTGAAACTTGTGGTTATTCATATTTAAGAGTTGATTAATAATTGCCAATTGAGAGAGAATAACTTTTCTGAAATTTTATCCACGATGTGCAGTGGAGGAAGAAATTGAAACTGGAGAAGGATTCATAAGATGTCAGATCGTAGTGAGGAGGATATTCAACAAGGGAAGGGTACGGCAGTGATGGGAACCTCGGAAGCCACTAGTAGTAGCGCACAAAACCCGCGCACTCCTCCCAATTGCGCCCGTTGTCGAAACCATCGGCTCAAAATCGGTCTGAAGGGACACAAGCGATACTGCAAATACAGGTACTGCAACTGTGACAAATGTTGTCTGACGGCCGAAAGACAACGCGTGATGGCCTTGCAGACTGCTCTGCGACGTGCCCAAGCGCAGGATGAAGCACGTCAACAGCAACCACAGGTTGTGCAACCCGAACCACTTGTACCCCAGCAGCAACAATCCCAAGCACAGCCTGAACCATCACAAGAGTCGCCCATGGAAGTTCAACCTCCACCATTGCACTTGCCTCACCAGAGTCAGCATGTGCCGGATAATCCGCCCAGCGTAAATCAAGGTAAGGCGACACATTGTTCTTCATTAACAAATGACTTAAATAATACATTAAATAAACATACCAGTAGTTATTTCCCATTTCACTACTAACTATTCGCACTGTCCAGCCTGGAGAGAGCGCACTTCTGAGGCTGGGATGCCTGGAGGGCGCGGCTGCGTTATTCCAAGGATTAATACTGCGAGGAAGATAGATGATAATTCGGCGGATAAGCTGAGGGAACTTTGTGGCCTAAATTTACCAGCCATTCGCTTTAAGAGCTGAAGAACTGACCTAAGCAGGAACCGAACCCGGGTCCGCCGCATAGGAAGCAAGAATGAATGCTACCACTTGGCGGCACATTAAACTTAAATTGTGTCTAGACTTAACTTTGGTAAAGCACAGAAGGCAAAACGAACTGTTGATTCATATTTTGAAGTAAATAACCAAACAGCACGTTAGCAGCAGTTTTCGTATATGAATAACAAACAAGAAGGGAATAAACTTTTTATGTGACCTAGTTAAAGACTATTTAATTCTATTACATAAATATTGCTAGAAAGTATAATTTCCTAAGTTTCGTATTGCTATACAAGTAAATAAAATACAGATCCTAAGAATCTTTTTTACTATTTCATATGGAATTAATTTTTTTTTGACTTGGCGCGAATTTTAAAATATTACTCAATTTTCTTTTTATGGTGCTTTGCAAATATAAGTTAGTTGAAATATTACATATGTGCCAGGTTTATTTTACATGTAACTAGTAACATTTCAATAATAAAGAATAAAATTAATATTCCTAAAATTATTGGTGGAAAGCATTAATATTTAACATTAATAATTTGATTTCATTGAAGTGTTTAAAATAAGTACCTACAGAACTGAAGTTCTATAAACTTTATGGGAGGAAAACATCAATTATGTTAAGATAAAATAACAGAGGGAGAGGGGGGCAGCCTTTTATTATAAGGATCCTGAAAAAAAGAAGTCCAAAATTTAAAGAAATAGCATATTACCTCGCATTAGTATGGCATATCAAATAAGATCAGTAACTTTGGACTGCAAAATTTGTTGAGGGATAAATATGCTAAACCATTTGAGTCCTGTTGGCATCTTTGTATAGAGCGTATTTAGGGCAAAATGCATGAGTAGATATCACAGACCATCTAGATAAACTATTTTATTATAATAGATATTAAATATAAGCAACAAAGTTCCCTCTCTTCGCATAATGTTTTACTCCTTGTTTTGTTCATTGTTGTCTGTTTTATGTTGTGTATGGTTGTGTAAACGTACACGGACTCTTGTCACTTAACATTGGCTCACTTTCAGTGAATAAATTAATTACAATTAAGAAATACACTATCACGTTTTTGGTTTTGAAATTTCTTTAACTATTTTCATGTAAAATATTTAGTTCAGTAAGTAATCGGCTTGTTTATTTTATTCTGGTTTAGCTGAAATGCAATTATTAACTAAAAAGTACAAATTTCTCTAATCATTGTATAAAACAATTTTTGCAAAATAAACCACAGCTTTTTTATTTTTAATAATGAAAACTAACGGATTTTTAGGATGGATACTTTAAATAGGATTATGAATATTTTATGTATTGGATGTGTATATTACATAAATTTCGCATAAGGTATACTTTTTTTTTTCTTTTAAAGTTTTCAGTGCCTGACCAAATGCTATACCTCTTGGACACGACAAATAAAATTAATTAATGAAGGTGTAAATCAAAGAGTCAAATATTGAGAGAAGTTACGAATCTTCCTCATCCATAAGTTAAACCGGGACTCTTAAGCTGATATGAGCCTGGATCATCAAGGTGAACTTAAGTTAAAGTTAAACTGCCTAAAACAAACTTTCATTATTAATAATAACAACAAAGCAGTTTCTAACAATAAAACAGTTATTAGGCTAAGCAAACGAAGGTATAGGTCAGGCGGTTACGCTTGGAACTCGCATTTGAGTGCTCCTAGGTTTAAATCTTCGAGGCCAGCCATCTTGACATTAGTATTTTTCATTCTTTCCCGTGGTTTCCCCCGGGAACTTAGGAAAATTCTACAATGCATTTTTGCTTTCCACGAATTTTCGCTATATCATTTAATCTCATCTCATTTCGTTGGTCGCATATACCATGAGATGTGTGCGATGTGGCGGTGGCTTGCGCTTTTAAAGGTATTTATCAACATCTGGTGTTGAAGCGGCCCAGCTGGGGTACACTCAATTCCTTGGGGGATGCTCTATTTAGCAACACATTTAGGAACTCCGCCTACATCCGTGTCTCAACGTCCCTGGATCCTGGGCTGGGCCGGTTTTTCTCTCATCTCATGCCTTTCTTCCGGAGTGGAGGAGTAGGCACAAAATATCCGCATTTGAACAGACTGAAGTATGGAAAATTCATCCTTTGTCTACATTCCAATCAACCTGGAGTAATTTTTCGACATATTTATTAAGGAGTGCAATTAGAGAATTTGGAGATTTAAGAACATGTGAAGATGCGATGAAAAATGGTAACAAACTGAGCAATATAGTTGTACTTCCTTACAATAAAGATGTTTGCTTGTTTGTTCACTTAGATGAAACATACAGCTTACCTAAGGACTTCCTACCGCCCGGCTCGCGTACTGTAGTTACGACTTCAATATAATTTATAACTTTACATTTAAAATTTGTTATTTTATAAAAATCATAGCCCAAAGAAATATACTGTTTCAAAAAACGTTTTTGTGTTAAATGTGGCACATATTATTTCCTATCCTAGAGAATGGGGTGTTTTAAAATTGTCTCTTGTGCAGACTTTTAATAATATTGTACTATTCTTAATGAACTCATTTTATATGCAGTTAATCAAAAGTATCATTTAGATAATTTATATATAAAAAAGAACATTACTAACTACAATTTGTAGATGAAAATTAAAAAAAAAAAAAAATAAATAAGCTTAACTATAAATCACGAAATAAGCACGATAAATGAAAATTAATGTACTTTTTGCTCTTCAGGAGTACCCACTAAATTAAAAAAATAAAGTATTTCTCATAAACTCACTATGAAGCACAGAGCACTAAACACTTAAAAAGTTTCGATATACAAGCGTGATTGTGATATTAGTAAATAACATTTTAAAACTTCAAATATATACACGATATGATATAATATTATTAAGTTGACAACTTTTGCGATGTATAATATTCCAACTTCTAGTGAAAATCCAAAATCTTGAAGTTCAAACTCCATCGAGAGTGATATAAATGTCGCTGTTCCAGAAGATTATACTTTCCCATATCTTCTCCACCACTTACTTTCGGAAAACAAAAATTAACGAAACGATATGATTCATCTCCGTATAATGGGGTGTGAAATATAATCCCGAGAAAGCTTGAAAGACGACCCAAGCGAGAAATTCTTTTAAGCTGATGAAAGTCTTAAGAAAAGTAATATCCTCAAAGTAGAAGTTTTATTCACCTGTTTCTAAAAGTACAGGGGTCTTTCAAAAAATAATGCCACACATTTTTTTCACAAGATATTCATTCCAAAACAATTGAAATTTGGTGATATAAATCAATGTTTCTTATGCACATCAACTTGTATGGCCTTACGCTAGCGTGGAACCAGAGCATGTCTTCCTTGCTCGAACCGACTCTTGCACTGTGTGCGTAGTCATTTCTTCACTGCATCAACCACACTGTCATTAATTTCATAATGCGGTCCACGCAAAGGATCTTTAAGAACTCCAAAGAGGTTGGAAGTCTGAAGGTGCCAGATTCGAGACAAAAAGGCCTCCCCCTCATTATCGTAGCTCTCCAACAATTCAGAAGAAGTTGTTTTTCCTCTAAATCTTGTTGTCTGCTGTGAGGCATCGTAGAAAACATTTTGAGCACACTGTTGAATACCCTAAGGAAGGCCGCACACCGACATATATCAAGTCAGCGTCAAGTCAGATAAATTTGATCCCTTCTTGTCTCTTTAGTGATTCAAGACATGCGACCGCACACCGGAGCAACACGTGTCTGCGTCAATCTTCTCATCCAGTGGAAGACATGACCTCTTCGAATCAGGACATTGTTTTAATGTACTGGTGTCTGAAATTGCGCAATAGGATAAAAAGAAAATGTCATGCTCTCAGCACGGTGCCTACGTTTTAACGCATGGTTTATTAAAAGATCCTGCAAAGTTTCAGTCCTATGTACCAAGGAACGCACAGTGAACTTCTGCAAAGGGTGTCTCCACTATTAGCATGGGAAATAATCGCAGCTAGTCAGCAAGTTCATGTTGCGATAACGCAATCCAAATAGAACTATTTACTTGATGTATATATGTGATAATGAAATGAATAAGCAATAGTATCAAGTCTCATCCGCCAGAATTCTTTAATGACCTGTTCAAGTAATCACTTTAGACAAAATACTAAACAGAAAACTGCTTTCAACTAGACAATGTTTTAAATAGACTAGATTTTCCACTAGCGACTTCAATTTCCCAACTATAGGTATTCTTTCAAAAAGACCAGATTTAGTTGGAAAATAACTAAATTGATGCAATGCTTGTAGGAATCGGATGTTACCTGCAAATTATCTAAGACCTGGACGCACAGAATACAGCATGATGAATCTCGTGAAATATGTCTGCAGCATGTTCATGACGTCATCGACATGATGCAAACCAGTGTGCGGCGAATATCGTATTTGCAATGCTTTCCATTGAACCCAATTTCTTTGCGTCATGTTGCACGATCGATGTGTGTTGCATGACTGGACGCGTTCCGATGTGCGGCCGGCCGAAGGTCTGAATAATTGCATGCACACTGCTAACACTGATCAGAGCTGTTGGACTAGTTTTCGAGTGGCATCCGCACGGTTCAAGGTATCTGGAGTGTTGACTGTGGCAAGACATCCAGAACTACAGATTACTTGGATCAGTTTCTGCACTTCCTGATTCTTTTACTCGCTTAGCGCAATGTCCAACGTTGGGCTAGGCTCCTATTGACAGCACAGTTCCCATACACTGAATACAAAACGTTTATGGATGTGCACCACACTTTCTTCTTCATGAACCAAAAATTCAACCACTTCGCGTTGTTTGTGACCAGTGTTTGCAACAGGCGCTATTTTAACAGACCACTACAGCTCCGCTATCTGCGAGAATGTTTTGAAGCTCGTACACCGGCGAAAGAAAGATCAAACCTCAAAAGTGTAAATAATACCCTTTTCTATCTTTCTTAATGGCTGACAGAGAAAAAAAAAAATGTGGGACGAGGACGTATCTGCGATCTCGTGTGATAATTTAACTGAGCCTTTCATCAGCTTTCTCCTTCCATTCTACTTGAACTTTTCATGGATAAATCCATTTCGGATAAATGTAAATATATATTCAACTTAAGTTACTGTTACTGGACAATTTATCATAATGAAACAAATGAAAGGTGAGTTGTTTTTTTTTTTTTATTTATTTTTTTAATTCGGAAAGTGCAAACGTTTTCACATCAAGAAAACAGAGAAGTATCCACATATTGCTGCTTATAATTAGTCCCGGTTTTACTATTTCTTAAATCTGTAAATGAAGGTATTTAAAAGCGTTGCATACTACAGAGAAAAAGATGCTCTGCAAGCACATGTTTAGCTTTTACTGTAAGAAAAATTGATCAACATGTGAACTTTTAAGGGAGCAAAAATTCAAAAGGAGCTCACTGCTTTGATAACCCAATATCTGCTAAACCCCTTTCAATGTACGAGGGCTATTTTCCTTTTTCAACCTCTGATGGGAAATAGCAAAAAGACAAATGTGGGATCACAAAATGGTTTTATTACGAGGAATCAAGTACAGTCATAGTTACTTTTTCACATAGTCACCGTGAAGATTAAGACGTTTGTCACATCGATAAACGAGCCTTCTAGTACCCTCTTTAAAGAACGTTGTCGCCAGCGTATGCAGATAGGTATTTTTGGGAACCCCGCTTGCACAAAGTTCTCTATAGCTTAGGTGGTATTCTGTAACAATCGTGTACAGAGTTGACCTTGAAATGTAGAGAAATTTCACAGACAACTCACTGATGGTAAACCTCCGTCTCTCTCGAACCACTTGATCAACTCGCTGAACAAGGTCTTCACTAGCGACAGACCTGCTTCCTTGGCAAGCTTCGTCATGAACATTAGTTCAGTCTTCTTTAAATTTCCTACAACATTCAAGCTCAACACCCTCACTTATACAGTTTGCACCATAAATACGACTCATTTTGAGATGAATTTCTGCTGCACTATTCCCTTCTGCCTATAGAAAATGAATGTTGAAGTGCCTGTAGCTCCGCTCCGAGTGATGAATTGAACTTGGCCTTGATGGGCGTTATGGTGGGGTATTAGCGCAGTAGCACAGTGCGCAGAACCATCTCCTTTTACTTGTCCCGGTCAATTAGCAGAGCGATCGGAGGTTGAACAACAATAGCCCTTGTAAATAAAGATGAAATTTGATTATTTATAAAGGTGCAAGTAACTGTAACCCAGGCTTTTCTAATTTAAGGGGAAATTAATCATTTTACACTTATGCTTTGCATACTGTTAGTGTGAAGTAACAATTTCCATATATAAACACTTACCATACATACATTGATAATGCAATACAATAGTTTACAAAAGAAAAATTTAATTTTTTAATAAAAATAGCACACATCTTTTCTAATTTTAAAGATATATGTATATGTGTATACACACACACAATCACAAAGCAATGTAAAATTACTCTTTTTCTCAAGCTTTGCATTTTGTTTGTCCCATAAGTAATTTGTACCATCATCTCTTACATAAAGTACTGTATGGCATAGAAGAAATGTGATGAAGGATTTCACATTATTCGATATTCTGCCAGTAATGCTGGCTGGTGACATATGAATAGCCAATTCAGAATATTTATTTTTTCGGTATTCTCTAAAACATTCTATTGAAGGACATCACACACAATAATGCGCGTTCGGCCTTGACTGGTGACTTAGTGTCTTTCTAACCACCTTGCATCGTATACTTTGGCATTATCATGCATGTAAAGGAATTACCAACCACATTTTGAATGTACCTGCTCGTATTAATTGTTTCACGAATCAAAACGAAGTATGGTTTTGTATTTATCGTTATTCCTCTACAGATCATGACGGTATGAGCGTAGGTTCATAAGTTTCCGGCCTCCCGATAAGGATTATCGCCTTTACAAAACCCTTATCTGTTGTCATACTTTATCTATTAAGTAAATAATTGCAGCTGTAACTTCCGCTCCGCTGTGTTCATTTGTCCACGTGTAGAGACATAAAGAACCTATGTGTAGAATATTATGACATATTCAAAATGGATTTCAAGCTGTTATTAAATTCTTCACAAAAGAAGGACTTACTGCAAATGAAATAAAACAGCGATTGGATTTAAATATGAATAAGGTTAGTGTAAGATGGGTGCCTAGACTTCTTTCCTCATCCAAAAGCAGCAACGAGTAATATGTTGTCAGGCATTTATGAAATTCTGCCGTGGCAACGAGAGAAAAGTTCTGCAAACCATTGTTACAAGAAATGAAATTATTGTCCGCTGCTATGATCCCTTGTTCAAAAGAGAATCAATGGAGTGGCGCAAACCTTGGGAAGCACCGCCTTTAAAGGCCAAGGTCACTCAGTCAACCAAGAAGATCACGGCCACAATCTTTTGGGACTGTGGAGGAATACTCTACATTGACTTCAAGGAGAGGAAAACCACAGTAAATGGGGAGTACTATACTGGCTTGCTGCACAAATTACGTGCTTCCACCAAAGAGAAAAGACGAGGAAAGCTGAGTGGTAGTTTGCGCCTTCTTCACGACAACGCGCCTGTGCACACAGCTCTAGTTGCAAAGGAAACTGTGAGGAAATGTGACTTCAAGGAGATCGACAATCAACACTACAGTCCAGATCCAGCTCCCAGTGACCTTTTCACCTTCTCAAACTCAAGAAGGATCTCCGAGGAATGAAATTTAAGTGTGACAGAGAAGTGGTGTATGCTGTTTATGCGCATTTTGCAGACATGACTGCTGATTATTGGGGAGGGGGGTTGAAATGTTAATTCAAAGGTATGAGAAGTGTATTGCAATAAAGCGTAACTATATTGAAAAGCGAAATATAGTTTTTGTCTTTATCATACCTAGAAGAAAATGGTTAGGCCGGAAACTTATGGACCTACCTCGTATCTCCCTTTAATTTGTGAACCTTCTTGTAAATAACTCAGCCTTTTATTTATTTATTTATTTTTATTTTTTATTTATTTATTTATTTATGTATTTATTGTTACTGGCTGTTTTCATATGAGTAATCTGCCGAAATATGGATATAGATCGAAGCGTGAAGAGAACACGGCTTCATTATTCTTGTTGCCAATTGATATGCTCCCGGCATCATGAAATACAACGTACCCCCAATTTCCAGGTGAATCGCTTTACACCTTAATGGACGATGGGAAAGAAGTACTCTTGTTATAATCTATTTCTAGCAGTTAAATTGTTCACATTCTGGAGGCAACACCTTAACATGTCAGTAGTCGAATTGCTTCCTCTCAGAGCCCTTAGGAACAGAAATCTGTCTTGTTAAGCAGTTGTGATTCTTCTTCTTTGTATCACTTCCACGTCGTGGATATACCCCTAGTGGCATCACCTTCTTATCTACCAGTTTTAATTATCCCATTTTCATCTCCACTTAAATCACGAAATTGAGTGTGTATTTCATTTATTAAAAACGCTTCTCTATTTCTCCCAGTATTAAAAGATAAAAGTGATAAACTTTTTAAAAAGTAATTTATTTATTCGCCCACAGTCTAACCATTTAAATAAACTAAACATGATATTGACTGCTATTGTTTATCATTTGTTTAGATGTATTAAGAATGCTATTTCAAATATGTGCTGAACTTTAGATAATTTTGATGTGTGCATTAACAGAATTATGACCTGTTCTTACTTGCTCTAAAACACAGAGCAAGCATTTCACTTTCGGAAGTCATCTTTAAGAACTGTATCAAAATATGCATTAAATTTTAAAAAAAATGCTCTCTGTAATAACCCTGTAATAACGACTATGGTTTGAGTCAAGAACTGCGATTTGATTACATATAATCCATTAATAAATTAATGTTCTTCATTGTATGTTCCTATTTTTGCGTATGAAAATTAATTTATTTTAAAACGCCGAGAATTAGTCGGAACTGAAGAGGAAACGAGTCGTCTGTTGACAGCTGAGAGCGAACTACGAAAGTAAAACACCGTGTTCATTGTTGAAAACAAATTTCTGTCAACAATTACACTTATATTTAATTAATATTTGTGTATTATATAAACACGTTTGTTTTTACTAAACATATACACATTTCAATGCACTGTACTTTCGGTAGACAATCGACATGTCGGTAGACATCGATTTCGATAAATAAATTATCGAAATAGATTTGGAGCGGGACTTATATGTGCCAAACAAAAATGTTACATAAATTCTAATGTCAGCTTGTGTGAAACAGATTGTATTGTGTCAACTTATATTTCAGTAAATTAGAGTTTATTTCACTTATATATAATTAATAACAATTTTTAAATGGCATAAAACTGTAATTAATAACACAAAATTAAAATAACAATCACAGTTCCACACAAACAGAGTTAGAAGTAAGGCCTTTAAAAAACTAGTTTTTGACACGGTCCTGAGCCGATATAGTACCGCTGTCGCATTAATCACATGGCGTTTCCCCGTATCGTAAAATTATATAAAATTATAAAGTCCCAGAAAAAAATCCTGGGTATAAGATGACAGTGACAATTAAGTCTTAAGCCTTCATTCATTCATTCATTCATTCATTCATTCATTCATTCATTCATTCTTTTTGTCATTATTCATGAGGTAGGTAGTGTTTGGTTTTAACATTCCCTAAATGTTTTTCATATTACTGAGCGAAATAACAATGGTTACAATCTGCAGAATTCTACAATTACTTGAGTTACGGGCCAGCAGAGGCAGCTAGAGTACTGGGAGAAGCTCGTCATTAAGGCAGTTAATGCATTTCCAGGTAGCAGCTGGTAATTAATTGAAGGGAGGCTTTGTCAGCGAGTGGTTATTTTACACGGTGCTTCAGTGTGTGCAAATGTGTGCTAATTGTCCTTAGTTAGTAATGCCACTGCATAAATATAGTCTTTAGCGGGGTTTTATGTACAACATATGCACGAAAAAGGATTGTTGTAGAAAAGTAGTAAGGTAATTTGCAAGAAAATATCCTACAACCTTGTTCCAGGTAGAGAAAATGTTCGCTATTTTGTAAAAAGGTTACGAGAGATAGGGTCTCTCAGTGACAAGAAACGTGTTCCGAACCACCATGTAAGAAAAGTTACATGAAATTTCCTACGCAAATGCTGGAAATTTATTGCCGCTGAGAGACATCTTTTTCAACACATCTTATAATACAATGTCAGTTTTAAGTACAGCATCGTCTTATGCTTTCAGAAAAAATATAAACACTTAAATAAAAATACCAACTTGCTCAGCAAATCTATCTACTTTTTTCCGGTTACGGCGGTTGCCCTTCCCCAGTGAGCAGCCGCGCTCAGGCGGCCTGTAACTCAAATAACTTCATAGTAGAAGAAGAATATGGTGAGGAATGAAAAATCTAAAATAATGAAGTAATGTTAAATAAAATGTATTAATTAATAGTAATCGGAATTTTATAAGGAAGAGATACGTTCTAATTAATGCATAATTTTTATGCAGGGATTTCATTTCAAAATTCCAAATATGAATAACTAACAGTTTGATATGACTATAATTTTAACAAAACAGGTCAGTGTATATGTTAAGCGGTAAATTTAAATCCAATGATTAAATTTTAGATTTTACTCTCCCATTCCCAGCCACCACAATTTGAAATTCCAAGTGGCACTCCTATCTTATTATATTCAAATTTTAAAGAGGATAGAACCATTATCGCGTTTTTTTTTTAATCTATCGTTACCTGGTAAACCGGATTGATGTTTGAATTTGAACAGAATAATGGTTAAAAAAAAACTACTGAGTCTTTAAAGTATTATTTGTATTTCAATCCTTAACGAATTCACTTTGAGTAAGAACTATATACATTTGCATACAAATCAGGGACAAAATTTGCGGGAAGAAGATTTTTGTTTCCATCGACGAGTCCACGGAAGCTGTGATGCGGTACTTCGTATTAGGAACGATAGAAGTTGACCCAGGTGAAATATGAATTACTACAGACAGTGAACCATTTCTCTATATGCAGCCCATTGTTCCTCTGATGGTATGAAGGTATTGCTCCTCTCCCTCAATGATTTAGCAGCTTATTGTGAAAGCAACAAAATTCATTTCATTTTATCCCAAAATGGTACACAATGTATGTATGTATGTATGTATGTATGTATGTATGTATGTATGTATGTATGTATGTATGTATGTATGTATGTATGTATGTATGTATGTATGTATGTATGTATGTATGTATGTATGTATGTATGTATGTATGTATGTATGTATGTATGTATGTATGTATGTATGTATGTATGTATGTATGTATGTATGTATGTATGTATGTATGTATGTATGTATGTATGTATGTATGTATGTATGTATGTATGTATGTATGTATGTATGTATGTATGTATGTATGTATGTATGTATGTATGTATGTATGTATGTATGTATGTATGTATGTATGTATGTATGTATGTATGTATGTATGTATGTATGTATGTATGTATGTATGTATGTATGTATGTATGTATGTATGTATGTATGTATGTATGTATGTATGTATGTATGTATGTATGTATGTATGTATGTATGTATGTATGTATGTATGTATGTATGTATGTATGTATGTATGTATGTATGTATGTATGTATGTATGTATGTATGTATGTATGTATGTATGTATGTATGTATGTATGTATGTATGTATGTATGTATGTATGTATGTATGTATGTATGTATGTATGTATGTATGTATGTATGTATGTATGTATGTATGTATGTATGTATGTATGTATGTATGTATGTATGTATGTACGTATGTACGTACGTACGTATGTACGTACGTACGTATGTACGTACGTAGGTATGTACGTACGTAGGTATGTACGTACGTATGTATGTACGTACGTAGGTATGTACGTATGTATGTACGTATGTATGTACGTATGTACGTACGTACGTATGTACGTATGTATGTTTCGGAAATCTTTTACAAACTTTGATGACGGATTCCTCATACGAAAGCAGGAAAAAAAGTGAGTAGAAACATATGTCCGGAAATCTTTAGTTTTTGTGATATTAATGAAAGTTTACCAAAACAAGAAAAAAATATACATACACACACACAAACACACACACACACACACATATATATATATATATATATATATATATATATATATATGCCCACAAATTATTAGTTTTGTGAAAAGTATATCAAAACATTAGGAGTGGAGAAAGGGTCCATATAAACAACATGTCCGGAAATTCTTAGTATTTGAATTATTAGTGAAAGTTTACGCCAGAGTTAAATGACTATTTCTATCACATATTTAATATGGTTATTACTAAATCACATAAATGACTAACCTTCAACAGTGCTATTGCTGCACATTTTGCGAATAATATTTTTCATATAAGTATGCAATGCTGATGCACCAAGTGCATAAACATACTTGTATCACCGTGGTAGGTGGCCGAGGTCGTTAAGGCGCGGGCTCGTGAGCGGGTTGTCGGGGTTGGAATCCCGCCGGGACCGTCAACCCTGACTAGGGTTTTTCCAGGTTTTCCTCAGTCCTCATAATTGGCAAATGCCGGAGAGGTACCCTAAACTTAGGCCTGGAATGCTTCCTTCCTTAAAAAATATCCTTTCCCAATTTATCATTTCATTTCATGTATCATCAGTGTCCATCGCCTGTGGTGCCTCAGTAGTAAAAACAATAAACACTACACAAAAAAATTGTATCGATAAAATTCGGTTACTAAAAAAATTAATTTTATTTTCGGTTACGAACTTAAATTGCAAGTTTGTACCTTGAAACCCGTTGAAGTAACCTCTCATTAATAACTCAAAAACTAAGAATTTCTGAACTTATGTTTATATAGGTTTTTGTCTTGTTTTGGTAAACTTTCATTAATAACTGAAAAACAAATTATTTCCGGGCATATATTTGTACGATTTTTTTGTCTTGTTTTGGTGTGAGAAACCCGTTCATTAGTACTAATAAATGAGTTGGAGTGGAGAAGCGTCGGATTTTTATTTGTTTTTTTTATTTATTTATTATTCTAGCTGTGGAAGATGTCTCTCTGAGAATAAAAAATAAATAAATAAAAAAAATAAAAATTGAAACCTTCATTACCAGAAACATTTTATAAATATTGGGATTAAACATAAAATACAACATACACATGCATAATTGGTACAGGCAAACATTAATTAGTAAAATAACAATACGGTAAACTACAACATGCCTTTCAAACCCAACTATTAGTGTGAAGTACTTTCTCGTGCTTTTACTATGCAGTTACCGTAAAAACCGCCGAAGTTGATAAGAGTTGGCTTTCACAGTAATAGACACTTGAGAGTTGAGAGTGGTATGAGTACTGCATGTCCACCTCCTTGGTTTAGTGGATAGCGTTGCTGACTGTGGGCCGGAAGGAATTTTCCTAAGTTAGGGAGGTCTGGAACGGGATTCACCCAGCTCCGTGAGGACAATTGGGAAACTGCTTGATGGAAAGTGGCAATCTTCGATCTAGTAAGCCGCGATAAAGCGATCGGCCGGATGCGATGTGCCAATCACATGCGCCCTTGCAATCCTGCACTCTACCTATGATATCATGTGATGGAGGTAGAAGACGCAGCGGTTTCGCGGTAAGCTAAGGCCCATATGGGGCTGTATAAGAATGAGTACCAAAAAACCAAACTTCGTACTTTAAGTGTTCTCAACAAGAAATGTTATCCGTGAATCACAAATGAGCACGTTTCTGATTTTAAAAACAAATGTTTTAATTATGTTTTTTGAAAATTATCGTACAACAGCAATAAAGCATCAGTAATGGAGCAGTTGTTTTTGATTTAGTTTATTTACCGACGCTCTTTAATATATCAGTTCATCAGCGTCCCATGCAATTTAGAGCGTGAAACGGCCGACAAATTTTGCTCATTTTCTTTCAGGCTTAAGGTTCTTTTTCGTGCCATAAATGTAGGACATGGGACCCACGGCCTTACTTCCGTTCCGAACAAAGCCATACTAAGGATTTTTACGCCCGAAAAAATTCATTGATCCTGGCCGGGTTTGAACCCGCGATCTTGGGTTTAGAAGGCAAGTATGGCTACCATTACACTACCAGGACCGACTATAATGAACAGCAACATAATAAGCTAATGAAGTATTTCTCAACCGCGAGCGTCAGTAAATTGGTTTAAAATTTTGAAATACATTACGTTAATATTTGAAAGAAATATTTGTTGAGCTTTGAAAAATAAAAGTTTACTTCTAAAACATTACATATTAAACTGATTGTTTTGCAAAGTAGT
Source organism: Metallyticus violacea (assembly GCA_030762175.1). Classification (NCBI taxonomy): domain Eukaryota; kingdom Metazoa; phylum Arthropoda; class Insecta; order Mantodea; family Metallyticidae; genus Metallyticus; species Metallyticus violacea. The sequence goes on along the minus strand of CM060835.1, from coordinate 106,914,775 downwards.
TATAGAGTATAACATATAAATGAATTTCAAAATTAATTAAAATCATGGATACTTTAATTATCAAAATAAAATTTTATAGTCATAATATAGCAACTATTTAATAAAATACTTTGCAAAGAACCAATTTCTTCATTAAGCTTAGCAAGTAATAGGTAATTTATTTTTGCTAATATTTATTTAGAAAGGAATTCTTGTAGTTTATATAATAGTAGAAGAACAATTCGTTAGGGATAAATTTGTGACGTACATTAATAATACAAGTATTCTACCTACTTTTAATAAACATTTGGATAATTTTTTCGCGAAATACATGGGTTAGTTTCGATTTTAAATAGGAAATAGGGAACATTCGAGGTCACAGTTAGGATTCGAGCACGGTTTTTTGACACGCAGTGCTTCATGCTCAGACAGCAAGAATGTCTCATATTGCACCTCATACCAATAGCAAAGAATGCTCCATAGTCAATTTTTAATTGGTTCGTAACTTCAAGAAAAAACTATAGACAAGAATTTTCGCATCTTTCAGTGGTAGACTGAGGAGAGCACTAGTGTTGGACAGTCATTTCGTTCCTCCTTGGGAGAGCATACTTCTGATAATAAATTATACACATCTCACCTGTAGTAAACACTGAAACACTGTATATTTTTATCCAAACACATCTAAAGTCTCTGAAGCAAAAATTGCTACATTGTAGCTTACAGTGTTGCTAACATGAGAAATTAAATCCAGCAAAAAGAGAGTGAAATGGCTTAGAAGTTTGAGAACCAGATGTTTACTCGACGGCACAGTAATGCATTTCGGAATCGTTAAACCAATAACAGAAAGTGTAATCATGAAAACTGCTGCACTAAATGTCTGTATACGAGCTAGCACATATTCCGTAGTTTTCTTTAAATCTGCAACGGAAATCCTGTGATAAAATTTCGCCGCCAATGGATAGTGAACATATTTAACTTTCATTTCATTATATGCGAAGACTTAGAGGACACGTATAGGAAATTCCAATGACATTGCAAATTGGTTTCATATCAAGAAAAGTATTTGCCCACTTGACTTACATCTGCAGTAGTATCCCCCCCCCCTTTTTATTCTGCCCATACAACGTATTCACCAATAATTGTGTGTACAATCACGCATACATTTCCCCTACTCAAAAGTCGAGTGGAGAGTGTCAATCAGCACTATGAACATGGTCAAATGCCAGATAGGACTGGCTTGGGCTAATGAAAATCACTATTTAAAAATGCATATATTTATAAACACTATATTGTCTGCACAGATTAAACACTGGAAAATGATCTGTATTTCTTTCCCTATTGGTCCAATTTAATGTTATATTATTAATAGAGGAGGAGGGATCAAATCTTGAAAATAAATGAGTTATTATTTACCATATGATGACCGTTAAGAACGTTTGTACAAAAGAAACAAGTCGCTCAAAATGCATATCATTCTATTGAAACAGTGCGGCCATAAAGTGCTACACATAATGACTGCTGGTAAAAACATGTAGTCTTCCATTATATTATTATTTAAACTAATTATTTATCCCAGTTAAGCAAATACGGCATGAAAAGCCCAACATTCGTTTGTTAAAAATTTTTGGTAAGTGTTCATTCTATTTACTTATTTGGAGCAAGCTACATCATTCTCGTTATGGTTCATTTCCAACTCCTAACAGTAGTAGTGTTGTTATGTACGACACTGTAACACAATTTCTTTCATCATTTACACGTGCCGTTTCACCATACATAACTAAGTGGGAAAATTCTGTGAAACGGAAAGTGTAAAGGAAGTTATCTTCTCAAAAAGGACTAACGATCATAACTAACGATCGGAAACGCGCTAAAATTGCTTCTGACGTCTCTCGCTTGCTTCGGAAAGTAACAGGTCCTGTGCCGTTCTTATTTACCTCTCACCTCGTATATTGGTTAACTCACTGTAGGCCACGTTAAAATGTTTAGCTTGCTAGTAATAAATGTGGATGTTTAAAGCTCTCTTGGTCCGTAAATGTGTTGTAAAACACCGAAATGACTGAATGTAACGGCCCATTCTACAAAGTGTTTTCCTTGTCGATTTGTACGTTTTAACCAATCCAACAAGTGTAGTTAGTAGACGTTGTGTTTCTGATATCTTCCGCGCTATATAGTTTAATGAACACTTTTAAGAAGAACGAAATGTAAACGATAAAGGTATCAAATTGAGTAATGCTTAGAAGAAATAGTAACACATCAAAAGAAATTTAAAATGAACAATAGCATTAATTTGATAACTACAGCAGGTATTGCTTAATTTATTAGCCAGAGACAATATATTTGGAAAATCTACAATTTCACCTTATACTTGTTTTCATTGTGCAAATTCGACACATTTTTATATTTAATATTCAATAATTAGTCAATTGGCGTTCTGCAAGCTGAAAACTTAAATCATATGCCCGCAGGCCGCAGTCCTATGACTAAAATAATTTGAAATTTTTTATAAAATAAAAAATTAAGTGCCTTTTGATTTGAAAATATCAGTTACATTGTCTGCATCAAGGCCTATACACTTATTAACTGTTTTTCAACCGTTTAACAAACTGCAAACTCCTTGACGACGACAGTGGCATCCTCATTGAAACAACCTTGTTCTTTATGAAATTTGGAAACAGGAGGAATTGTTAGTGACTAAGTCCAAGTAAGAGTTTGTGGTGAATTAATTAGAGACTCAGTTCTTGCACTTTTACTATTGAGAGGAATTATTGAGTGGTGTTTAACGCCCGTTTTTGCTACAGAAGCAACACAGGCGATGGACTCTGATGATACATGAGATGAAATGACATATTGGGAAAGAGTTTATTTTTAAGGAAGGAATCTTTCCAGGCCTAAGTTTATGGTACCTACCCGGCATTTGCCATTTATAAGGACTGAGGAAAACCTGGAAAAAACCTCAGTCAGGTCCTGGCGGGATTCGAACCCCAGACCTCCCGCTCACAAGTCCGCGCCTTAACGACCTCGGTCACCCGTGGCGGTCCAATTGCAAGGAGACACGGTATCTTTGTGAAAGAACCCTTTTTGTGTGCCAGTCTTTGCTGTTTTACCTTCAATTCATCTTCCAGTCGATCCAACGGTGCTGCACAATATATTCTTGTTATTGAAACTCTCTTTTCACAATAGTTAATCAGTATTATTCTTTGAGAAACGCAAAAATGGCGATGCAAAGCCTTTTCACCTTCTCGGCCCTCAATCACTAATCGTTATGTAATGGTTGATTTTTGTTGATTTGTTTTATTTACGGACGCTCTTTAACATCTCAAGTCATCAGCGTCCCTTTCAATCCAGGACGTGAAACGGCCAACAAATTTTGCTCAGAGGTTTCTTCTTTCAGGCTCGAGGTTCTTTATCGTGCCGTAATTTGCTCAGAGGCCTCTTCTTTCAGACTTGAGGTTCTTTGTCGTGCCGTAAATGTACGACACGGACCCACGACTTTGCTTCCCTTTCGAAGGAAGCCATACTTAGGATTTTTACGGCCGAAAAAATCCATCGATCCTGGCCCGATCGAACCCGGAATCTTGGGTTTAGGAGGCAAGTATGGTTACCACTACACCATCAGGCCCGATGTTATGTAGTGGTGGATCCACGTTTCGTTCACGGTCATTAATAGACGTAAAATACCTGCGGATTACAATTACTCCTTTCACGTGCTTTATTGGGCACCCATTGCCACACATCTTTTTCGAGTGCAATTTCTAGGGCAAGAAATTTTCGTAATAATTTATATTACCAGAAACACCCTCAGCGAACAAACAAAATCACTCCGAAATCAGCTACAGACAATTTATTTATCTCGGAATTCAATGGTGATTTTTTTTTTGGGGGGGGGGAGAGTAAAACACCGCAGTTGCTCACTCAAGGGCTGCACTTATCCACCCTTCGCTCTCCTTCATCCACACCAGTCAAGAGAGTGCAAGTGTTTTTGTCGCCTTATTGTCTGTTTGCGTAGTGAGACCAATAGTAATCAATTTAGTTAATTTGAGATTGGTTGAGCTGAAAGTGCGACGTAAGATGGTACTGGTCTTGAAGATGAGCTTTGATAATTTTATAGAAAGCTCTCACATACTGTAATCTTCGAGCATTTTATAGACTCAAATTTCCAACAAGCTAAGGAAACATCCGCAAGAGAGTGAGTTGAGAGAATTTTTATGCATTTATAATGAAAAAATTTAAATAAATCGTTTAATAGTTCTAATAATTGTTATTTTCCGCTGAATTAGTTAATTTTTTATTTAATCCGAAGTATCTAAAGATTCTCGTTTAATTTATCAGTTTTGAGAAAAATAAGAACATAGATTTTAGTTTGCAAAATGTTTCTTAAAATATTCATCTATTTGTTATATTCTATTAATTACAGATCGCGGAGCTAGAGAATAGGAATAAAGTTATCAATTAGCTTGGTAAAAATTGCTTCAGCAGTTCCTTTGATATTTATAGTTAACCACAATAGCTAACAGGAACTGATCCTAACGAATTCGAGGTATCCGCTTCTGTTTTAAACTGGAGTTTGGCTTAATTCCTGCAAACCCTTTTCCTGTCTTCGTCTAAATGTCGAGTTCTTTATAAGTTTCCTGAAGGGAATTTCGAAAAAGTATCCTCAATGCAAAAATATGTTATATGTTATATCCTGTCTGGGCTGGGTACATCGGTGGTATTGTTCCTCCCCTTCCCTTTATCATTAAATACAGGATGTCCAGCTTAAAACACCAAATTAGAAAATAATGTAACTGTTTAATGAAAAGCGTAACATTTTCTGCTGCATCAAAGGTTGCAATTTTAATCTTCAGTATATTTCAATGTGATTTTCACTTGTAACACAGCAGATATCAAGCCTGTTTTAGATATTCCTCAGTATACCAATAGTAACGTTTTGAATCTCAAAGGCAGATTCTACGCTTCAAAGTATCGAGGTCAGCCACTGGTGTTCTATACACATTACAATTTACGAATCCCCATGTGAAAAACTTCAATGGCGTTAGACTTTGGCGACCAAGCTACTGTCTAGAATCCTCTGCCAATCCAATGTCGCAAAGCGATCATTGAGAATTCTGCATTCCTGGCATGCGAAATGAGGAGGAGTACCGTCTTGTTGATAAATTATAGCACCAGGAAGTTGTGGGAAAACAAGTGTGGTTTAAAAAAAATACCTATCACGCGATCTTTCATTAAGCCTCGCCAACATTAATTTTGATTAAATTACATTCGTGTTCAAACACAACAACCAGATTCTCGCTTCCCAAAAATCTGCAATTGTGTCTGTTGACTTTTTCTGATATGTAGAAAGTTGACTCGCTGGAGACCGTGCACATGCCTTTCGTCAATTTTGTCCAAGGCACTCGTAACATAAGTCGCCCTTTTGTCTTTATAGTAGGGCTTGAACCGCTGTGTTATTTCAATTGACGGAGCCTTTTGTGCAAAGTATTCTAAACCGTTCTGCAAGGAATTGATTTTCATGGGCATCTTGTAGAGAAGATTTGAATTGGTTCGGTGCTATCATAAGAATTTTTTGTTCTTAAATGCATATCAGTTTTTGGCAACAAATTCCCTGTTTGCCTGAATTTTGTGCCCCAGGCCCATTATTCTCTTATAGTCAGGAATGAAATAACATCTTTGTAGATTGCATTCTGGAAGAAATTGGCGTTCTATTTGCTTCAAAAAATTAGTTTCTGCTAACCAAAGAACTTACGAGATTGCTTGCTCAATCGTCCACATTATTCTAGCTCATCAAAATAAACATTTTGGTATTATTTATTCATTTCTGAATCCCAATTTCCGTGACAACTGTTGTTACATAAATTACAAAATGTGCACTACCAAACTGAGGTACATTTATTTCCTTTTGGCATATACCTTTTAAGTTATAGCCATTTTATTTATAGGTGTTTTAAATGGTACACTCTGTATATATGAATATTCCTTGTGTTCCTACTGTCATATATCATATACCGCATTGATACATACATTTAATGGGCAAAAGTTACACGTCTATTCGTATTTCCAATGTTAGCTTTTAACTATAGTAGGAGAGAAATTACCTTATGATATACGTTTCTGTTGTCACATGGCCGCGCCAGCACACTGTTGCCATATCCCGTCACTCTCTGTTCTCTGCAACGGTTGCACTCCAAGAACATCATCAGCTTCTTCTTCCAGCTTCTCTTCGCTGTCGACTTCCTTTTCATTGTTTCATTATGTTCACTATCACTGGAGTCACCCAGGTTTATTATAAAACGTGCAACTACATCTTCTAGAATGCGTTTTTATTTTCACGCATTCTCATGAAAACGCGTGACTACTACGTAATTTCCGTTAACTGTGGCAACGTAGTGATGTCATGCCTCTGACGATGATTGGTCAACGATAAGACGAGCCTCCCCCCAGCTTAATCGTGGGAATAAACCCCGCCCAAGTGTCATTCACAAACTAATTTTTCCCATACTGTAGCTAATCAACAATTGTAGAATGAAAACTGTAGATAATTCGTGGAACCAATAAAAAAATGTCCCACCTCTGAGCTAAAAAGGCTTCTTTCTATTATCACACATGTTTACAGTTCGCTAGATTGTTTTGTTTGAGTATGAATGTGTTTTATTGGTAGCTAGAAAGTTAAGTTCCAGCTAATACTAGTTTGTTTATTTCTTACCACACCACTTTCTGTTGGGTTGTCGGCAATGAAAAATTGTCTTTGCAATTATCAAACAGCTCTGAGCAGCACCATAGCCTTTAACTTCAGAGCAAACCGACCATGCGTAACGGAAAATATGCAAAACATGTGACTACATGATGACGTAACAACTTCATTAACGGCATGCGGTAGCAGTAGGCTGTTCTAATGCATTTATTTTTGTCATAGTGTTTGTACTGGTATCTTGGCTTCCTTAGCATCATAAGGCCAATTTATTTTTCTGGCAAGCATATACATAGATAGTGAATCTTCTGTGTTTACCAGACTCAAGGCAGTTGATGTTATAAACTTTTCCGGGTATCCCTCTATCCCTTCGTCTTTTCGTGAACAGAGTGAGCCATTCTTTGTTCTGCTGCCACATTGCCCCAATTTTCCGGGCTGGCGCTCTAGTTGCCAGCGAGAAGACCGTCTCATTGCATTAAGGAAGCGCATCACCCGACTACATTAAATCGATTGAAATTGACATTTTCAAATGATTACTCCAATCGAGATTGTAAATATTCATTTTCCAGACATTTTTGGATTCATTTCCCACAGTGTTCTTTGAAAAATATATATTATAGGAAATCCTTCTAATATGAAATTAGCTGTAAATTTATATTGACCGATAGAAAAAGGCGTAAATATATTTGCAGTCAGATAGCTCCACATGGACGGAATGCAATACCATTGATCTTTATTGGTCCATATTAACTGCATTTTTTCCCTTTATTTTTCACAGAAATAAAGCAAAATTCGTATTAATTCTAATGCTGCTGGTAGCATACAATATACCAAAATTCTCAATATGGGATTTTTTTGTTTATTTTCGTTCTGACTCACTAAACCACTTTATTTGTTTCAAATTGCATGTCCCAACTTTAGTCACAGTAAATATTTATTGATATTGAATCATTGAACCTCTCAAAGAAATCAGAAGTTGTTGCTCTTTCTGAACGCTACCTCAGAAGCCTACTCAATGATTTTTTTTTACATTTACATGCCCGCCTTCACACCCCGATTTAATAAATTATCCCATAGCTGTAAATTTTAACGTGATATTTCTAGAGTAAAATCAGCTGTATCATAGTTAATTGGTAGTATGCTTGCAGTGTGCTAATAATTGCTCTTAATATGCAAGTGACTATTTTTGTGTATGAATATCCCAGCCTTATTCAAGAGCGCCATTGCGAGCAGCTAGGGAACGGCAATGGGTGTATCATTATTTTTTCTACGTTGCATGAAGTCCAAAGTTTATTAGTCATGTGGTTATATCTATCATCCACGCCCCAAGTGCTCTAAATTTTGGAATTTAAAATAATTTGACTCGATCTAAAGCATACGACTTTGAATACTTGCACGTAACTGCTTTTCTGTATTACGTTTGCACCGGGAACGAATCTAGAAAAGTACCTAAAATAGGAAAGGCCTTGACAATTTAAAAATTAGTAATAGATGACAATATTTTATAAATATGATATAATCAACACAGAAAAGAAAATGTCACATTAAGACGTTCACTTTTTGAAACAAATAACAAAATTATAAATATTGCCATCATTTTAGTATGTCTTGACCAGTTTGTTTCTGAAGGAAATGGAGATAAGGGCGTTAAGTCAGATAAATGCCTTGCATTTTGGCGAAGTTGACTGAAATTCCCTGGACTTTTTTTCAAGAAAAGATAACCTTTTACGAATTCATGCCAGTGTTTCGATTAATGTTAAAAAAAAAAATCCAAAACGTTTGTCCTCATTCAACGCCGATACCAATGTATGTCTTATGGCTGAGAAAGATCGTACTTCTGTGTCACTGGCATGACACATCAAACCTAATAAATGTTGCTTGGATACATGTAACTTAAGCTAGGTAATTTTTCCTTCACGGTACCGCTTCACGTGCAGTTGGTAGCAGTTGACCGAGCTCTGCATTTCTCTTCTCGTCCCCATACTTGAAAGTCGGAGGGGAAATCAGTACAAGTTCAATTTGTTTTAGTGTAACAAAGAAACTGTGTCGTGTTTGATAGTCCGTTGAAAACTCAAGAGGCCTTTATTTTGCAATGCGAGGGAGCAGTCCGGCACTTGCCATATCCATCCATCCGTCGGTCCTGGTGGTCTAGTAGTAACTATGCTTACCTCGTGGACCCAAGATCGCGGGTTCAATCCCAGCCATGGTCGATGAATTTTTTCGGGTGTAAAAATTCTAAATATGGCATCCTTCGGAAGGGAAGTAAAGCCGTGGGTCCCCTGATGCCCTCAAGCCTCTGAGCAAAATTTACCGGCCGTTTCACGTGCTAAATTGAATAGGATGCTGATGACCTGAGATGTTAAAGAGCGTTCGTAAATAAATAAATCAAAACCCACCCATCAGGCTTAGGTTCGATGCATTCAGGTGACAAGCAGACACCTCGTACAGTGGTTTAGTATATGCGGTTAATTTGTGCTTGACCGAAAACAAGATTTTCAGGCGAGAAGCAAGCCTTTATTGTGCTCACGAAGAGAATCTGTGAGATTCCTCATTGAAAGCTTCTTTGTCAGTTGCGGTTACTTCAACCACTATTCTCTGGTTGATTCTTAATGCATTGTTAGCGTTTCTGACATACCCTTAGAGAGCAGTGAACTGTTATTCAAGCATATTGTTTTTGTACATATTCTGCGTATATTTGCATATTTTATTTTATTACAATTTCTTTTTCGGGTCAGTGTAAACCATGTTTGCATATTTCGAATACTCATATCTTCAATATCATTGGTGTCCAGTGCTTTTGATAGTTAAATTAGGGTTAATGTTTTCATCAATTAAATATAGAAATCGCAGAAGGGAAGGCAAATTAATAGAATAGTTTTAACAGTAGAAATAAATGCTGTGATTTTTTTTAAATAAATGGAAATATGTAAATACTACACGCCCATGAAAATGGTATTAACATTAGGTACCGCACAGTGCATAAACTATTTGCAAAATATTCCTGCTAATTATGGCATAGCTTTGCAGGGGAGTCGGTCCTGGTGGTGTAGTGGTAACCATACTTGCCTCCTAAACCCAAGATCGTGGGTTCGAACCCGGCCAGGATCGATGGATTTTTCCGAACGTAAAAATCGTAAGTATGGCTTCCTTCGGAAGGGAAGTAAAGCCGTGGGTCCCGTGTCGTACATTTACGGCACGAAAAAGAACCTCAAGCTTGAAAGAAGAGCCCTCTGAGCAAAATTTGTTCGCCGTTTCACGCCCTGAATTGAATGGGACACTGATGACCTGAGATGTTAAAGAGCGTCTACAAATAAACGAAATAAAAAAAAATTGCAGGGAAGCGTGCTTAATATTAATGTCTCGTTAACAAACAGAACCATCTTGTCTGACTGAGGTTTTTTTCCCAGTTTTCTTCACTTCTCATAAATGGCAAATGCCGGGGAGGTACCCTAAAACTTAGGCCTGGAACGTTTCTTTCCTTTAAAAAAATCCTTTCCCAATTTATCATTTCATCTCAGTATCCATGAGTGTTCACCGCCTTTGATGCCTCAGTAGTTTAAAACGGGCGTTAAACATAGTTAAAAAAAAAGACAGTTAACAATTCGGTATCTCTCTCAAGCAGCAGTTCATATTTATTATAGATGCAAGTGTTTATATCTTAGATAAAATGTCAGTGATTAACAAAGAAGCATACTCGTTTAAAAACATTAATTTAGACTATAAAGTAGTGTATAAAATATGTTTTTACATCAAATCATAGACTTTGAACAAGATTTTGCTATGTTGTTAGAAATGCATACAAAGAGCTATACTCGCATATTCTTCTAATATAGCCACCCTCGCTCAGGTACACGCATAGCCTCAGAAAATCACTGAAAGCCAATACAGACTTCATAAAAGAAAATAGTGCAACTAAAATGTAGTATCGGCAATAAATAAATAAAAAAAGCCTTGTTTGGCATTCAATAAATCTGACTTTGCAACAAAATTATGAAGCAGTTGCTTAGAGGCTACCCGAGAGAATGAAAACAAAAGCTTGCAGTAGACTGTGTAGGAGCCAGATTCCTTAAAATGCTAAAAGATTACAAACAAAATACATTAGCGTGTCACCTGTTTCTTCTACACTAATCTTGGAGCGAGAAAGATGGTGTTCATTCAAAATAAGAATTCTGATACATATTTAATTGCTATTAATATACAGAAATGCACAAAAGTGGTAGCGGCAGTAGTAATTTAATTATTAGTCGTACTATCTTATCTTAAATTAACTGTGCAAAGCATGTTACAGATAAATCTGAAATGTTAAGTGTAATTTCTTGAAACAAAGCACATTTCGAACTTAATAACTAAAATAATCCTAATCTTTCTTGGATATTAAATACAGACGGTTTTTTACCACTAAAATGTTAAGATAATATACATGATTATATAGGTATTCGAAAAATACATTTTAAGCTTTTATATGTATGCTCTCTAAGGTCATTTATATTCATATATGTTCTCTATACACCGGTTGATATTTTGGAAAACGGAAATGACATAATAAAAATAACATTTATTCAATTTCATAGGAAACGGCATAATAGAAACAAATTAAATTATTTGTTACCATTAACATTGGAAATAAAAGTTGCCAGGAAAACGTGAAATTAATGTATAATTTTATGAGAAGAAGACGTACGCACCTCCTTGGTCTAGTGGTTAGCGTTGCTGACTGCTGGCCGGGAGGCCCGAGTTCAATTCCCAATTCCCGGTACCTGCATAGGAGTTTTTCTAATTCTAAGTTAGGAATGTCTGGAACGGGATCCACCCAGCCTCGTGAGGACAATTGGGAAGCTGCCTGATGGAGAAGTGGCGATCTCCGATCTAGCGACCGGCGGGATGCGGTGTGCTGATCACATACCGCCCTGCAATACTGCACTCTCACGTGATGGAGTTAGAAGACGCAGCGGTCGTCGCGGTAAGCCGAAGGCCCACATGGTGCAATGGAAAACGAGGCTTAGAAGAGGAAGAAGAAGTAATATCAGCGCTCAAGAGTGTGCTGTAAAATTCTTAATCGATTCCATATTTTAAAATCGAACAAACAGATATAAGATCGGTAATCCTAGACAGAGGAGTAAATGTTCAAGAATCTTACTTTTTAATCATTGTTCAAATCTAAAAACCTTTCTTGAAAGAAAAGGTAATTGAAGAAGAATTTGGCGAATCAATGCTCACAATATAAGATTAGCTATTTTACGCTCCTGGAAAGATAACATGCGAACTTGCGAAACACAATGCGCACCAGAAAGAAGCCTATTGGTGTTGAATAACGCCAAAAGTTGAAGTTCAAAGCATCGTTTGAAGGACGAAATATTTGTACACATCAAATTTTTCTCAGAATACACTTAATTCACACAAATTCTCTTGTTAATCATTTAAATAACTAAAGCAATTCAGTTTTCTTAAGTACCACGGACTGTAAATACATACATCTGAATATTGTTTACAAGCACTATTAGTTCAAGTGCGATGTAAATTTGTTATAACGGTAAACACTTAAGAAAAATGTAAATATAAACAGAAAAGCAATATTTATCTAATAATGGCACTGGGAGAACAATCCGAAAGTGGTCAGTACGGGTCAAATTCCGTGAGCCATTAAAACGCATACTATTTTTTTTTTTTTAATTTAAGATCTGTACCATAATTACCCTGCTATTGCAGCAATTAAAGTAGCGCGAAATTTAATGGCATATGGCATCCAATTAAGTGTCATGTACACCTCTCTGTGTTGCTAGTTATGCTACTGTTCGTTACTTGTAATAATTGAAGAGGGCAGCATTTATATTTTATGCTGGAAAAAAAAAATGTAAAACACAATTGAAAATTCTTATAATGAGAAAGGGCTTAAAATGCGGAATACGAGTCTATGGTTTGTTTAATGCAAAGTTAGTGACATGTTCGTCGTTGTTTCACATTGAACTCTGTACACTACCTAAAAATACAAGTTAAATAAAGAGGTTAACGTAGAACACTTTCAAGATACAAGTGTTAACAAAATAATCCTGCAGTTATAAAAAAAATGAAGTGTGTGTTAGTGTGTGCCTATGTTCACTTTGCTTAGAATATCTCTTAAGAAACTGGTAGAAATTATCTTATCCCGTGTGTAGAAAAAGTGTAACACTTAAAAACAGTTTATTGAGGTTTTCTCTGATTCTGTAGAGCTCTAGTCTGGACACATCTACTTAATGTGGCAAAGCTGCCACTTGCAGGTATTAGCCGACTTTGATGTCAAATTTTGCGTCTGTTATAGTCGTATAAATAATATAATAACCATGCGAATATTGCAAGGTATGCCTAAATCCTTTGGCATCAGCGTTTTGAGATGAATAAATGTAGGTCTATATTACAAATCTGATGCAAGTAGGATTCTAATCTGTGTCCTTTAAATTCAAATCTCTAAAGTAAAGAACCTGATCGACACTATGCATAATACTACTGAAGATTATCTTCGAAAACCTGAAATGGTGGAATTCAATAGAGTTTCATATAGTGTGAAATATCTAGTGCAAAATGGCGTGCAGAGGTCTTTTGTAAAAGAGACTGAAGAGGAAAGTTCTTGCAAGCAGTACACTTGAACTGTTTGATCAGGTCATAGAAACTGCATAATGTATGTTATGATCACAGTGCAAAATGCAGTGAATTTCGCTTTACTGGCAAGTGCGTACATTTACCAAGACAGAGAGGTAAATATGGTAGACCTAATTGAGTTAGTTTTCCCTTCTAATGTTAATAGTTCCTTGCGTCTAGCTCTGTTAAAACGGCAATACATAATCATATGCATTTATGTGGAAAGTAGTATATTTAATTAGCATCTGCTTTGGCTTACACCTTTTAGGTTATGGCAGTATGGTGCCTTATTAGTAAAAATTCCAATCTAATTTTGTTCAATTGAAATTGACGGTCGGTTAATTTTTTTTTTTTTTAATCGTGTTTAACGCCCGTTTTTACTACTGAAGCATCAAAGGCGGTGGACACTGATGATACATTAAACGAAATGATACATTAGGAAAGGATTTTTAAGGAAGGAAACGTACCAGGACTTAGTTTAAGGTACCTCCCCGGCATTTGCCATTTATGAGGACTGAGGAAAACCTGAAAAAAAAACTTCAGTCAGGGAGGGCGGTCCTGACGGGATTCGAACCCAAGACCTCCCGCTCACATGTCCGTGCCTTAACGACCCCGGCCACTCATGGCGGCAAAATGTTTTTGAAAATACAAAGTAATAATACTTGCTAAAATAAAATTAAAAGTTAATCATAAGTGATCCAGCCAAGTTTCTTAGTTTTAACCAATAATCAAATTTCTTTTGTCTTTCAGATAAATTTGCAAGGAAAGAAACTTAATAGTGAGTTTATAACTAAGGTATTAAGCTTCAACACACCATAATTGACGAGCAATTATTGATGAATTAAACGCTCAATCGCACCAATCCACATCGAACAAAAAACATGAATAATTCCTCTAGTGAGCTTTTAGTGCAGTCGCTGAATACCAGTGTGCTGAAAGCACAGTGCCGGGTTCGACTTCAAGACTGACACAAAAAATTCTCATTTTTTTCCCGTCCTGAGACCGGTGTGTAAGTGTGAAATGTGCTTGTATGTGTGTGTGTGTGTGTGTTATTGAGCAGACAAACGAACACATGTCCATCCGTATTTGTATATGGCTAATTTCCCGTTGTGCAGTTACCAGTGCATTAGCATCGCTCAGCGGCAGAACATTAACCTAATATGCGCAACGCTACGTTTTCAACTTTATCCAATGGTTAATGGTAATTGTTAACAATTCCCTCAAAAACTATAAGTATTTGTATATTTACTATAAGTAATGTCTATAAGTATTTTAGACATTTACTGTCTGTTCGGACATTTACCAGCAGTTGTTCACAATAGCCTGTGCTCCAGTTTGGCCTTCATGTATATAAGTAATTTTCCGTCTGTTTTCATTTTTAAATTGTTATTAATTAACCTTTCCATATCTATAAAATTCTTGAGCAATTTATGGTATTATTGTCTCCCCAGTATATGGGGTTCACTCACCTGCATCCAGATATAGACGCCCAGCAACGAACGCCCCTGAACTCTAATCCTATGCGCACACTTGCATTTTGTCTGCTCTGAGAGCCATTTCACGCCGGTCAGGAATTTGTTTGGCACTGCGCCTATAGCAGTTGGGAGTTCACTTGCACGTATGACAATGTTGCAAGCCAGCGCGACCTTCAAATGAATAGAACTCGCCGCCGTCTTTGCAAATATTGGATATAGGCATTACAGAGCTTTTGGCGCCATAGCGGAAGATTAAATAATGTGTTTTGACTGCACTGCATGGCTAGAGGAATATAGATGCCTGCTCTTTTCTTTTAAGAGTTTCTTCGCCGTTCTTCTTTCCTTTAACTGCTCTTTTATTATTCTTGCTTTTTCTTTCATGCTTCCTTCAGTCTTGTTACTTTTGCATTCTTTCCTTTTTCTGTTTTCTTGCATTTTATTTTAACCGTTTAATGTCTCATGGCAACTACTTACATCTTCGGTAGGATTATTGAAATTAACAGGGTATAAATGCGCCGGATTCACTCTACCGGATTCGCTGTGTATTTTTCCTTTTTCTTCGCCATTCTCTCTTTCCCTCAACTTGGAGAAGGACTCCTTGTTATACTTTGTTGCGGACAGCAGGATTAAAAAAGCGTTGTAAGTGGGTAGACCAGTTTTAGTAGAACGTGTTCTATTTGATCTGAACGAAATATGGCCGACTAAAAATGTATAGCAAAAAGTCACATGAACAAGAGAGCCGTGTTGCTGCAGTGCTATAAATTTATCTCAGTAGCGTACAAAGTGTTTAGGTCACGTAGCGTGCAAAGTACTTCTTATATTTCAACTCGTTGTTGATATACTTTGTTGCAATCATTAGAATTAAGAAGGTATTCTAAGTAGGCGGACCCGTTCCTGCATAACCTGTCCTGTTTAATATAAGCGGAAAATGGCCGCCTAAATTTTTTATAAAGTCATGTGGTACAACGGCACTGCTGTGCATTATAACTCAGGCAACATACAAAGTGCATAACTCAGGAGGGGCATAAAGTATTTCTTTTTGTTTTAAAGTAACAAGGCCATTTGCTGAGTTGGGTATGGCCCTGAGTTTTTACTTTCTGCAAAAGTGTTGCAGCGGAGGTGAAGGAGTTTTCTGATGGCCTTTAGCAATGTAGAAATTATGCGTTCACGAGAGTAGAGATGAAAAGAGAATGTGAATGTAATATATTTTTGTTTTCTCTTTATTATTTATTTATTTATTTATTTATTTTAATACTTTAGACTCTTAGAGTAAATCGCACAATATTCCGGCACTTTTTCACCTAAATTGTCTCCATCGATTTGTGGATCATCTTATGTCAGAAGATTTAGTTCTTATTATTCTTATCAGCGTTGCTCTTTATTACTTATGTTTATGCCGATTATTCTAACTTTAATTTCACAGATGCAGTGTAGGTTTCACTGTATGTTATATAAGATGTTTGCACATGCATCAAGTCTATAATTCAGTCTAATAGTTGGTTAATTATTCTTTTAACTTTATTACATTACTTTTTCAGCTACCTGTATATCAAATGCGTTCTTTGATCTCAGTTCTTCTTCCTTTTTAAGACTGAAAACTACCACTTGCTTTCTCAGTAATTTCTAAGTATTTTTCTTTTCCATGTTTCCTTTTTATAATTTCATTTATGCTATATCAATGTATTTTATTTTAAACAAAAATCAGGACTCCTCTAAACTCCCATTATTCTCATTGCAGATACGTATAATGATTAAATGTTTGACTGAATAATTACAAATATGGTGTGTGTCAAACAGCTACAAAAAATCAGTCTCACTTCTCATGCATAAATGAATCATCTCCTCCTAACGTTTACCTTTATCCGTGAAGAGGGGAATGCTGATGAAAATGTTTACGTTGGCCTGTAGGCTTATATGCATAACCTCATAAACATCACTTGAGGTTAATAGCCAGAAGATTTATGCACGTCGCCTAAATCAAATCAAAAGGGATGTGTAGCGTACGGACATCAAGCTAAGAGAGATGAGGAAAATAAACAGGCCTGAGTAGGTTGAGCATTTGGTAGACGCGCAGACCAGTAAAGCACGCTAGGTTAGGGCTAGGAATGGAATGGTAATAGCATAACTTCGGAAGCATGAGAAGACGCGTGGGAAAATTTGTCGAATAGAGAGGCGGCCATCTTACCTACTTGGCACTCAAGGTCGCTAAGGCATGGACTTCTAAGCGGAAGATCTGAGGATGAATACTGCGTTCTCCTTGATTGAGGATTTTCTACGTTTTCCTCAGTCCTAGTCAATAGCAAATTCCACAAAAAATAGCTTTCTTGGTCATCTAACATTACGTTTAAAAATGCCTGCTTTCATAATACATTTGAAATTTGAGTTATACCTTACAAGATACTGAATTACTCTGAAACGAAAATTTTAGATTTTCACTTATAAGAGACGAAATAATTAGTAGGCAGATAGTGCGAAAACACAACTAACTATTCTGGAATTGCTTTTGCGCTTCTGAATTGCCAGCGGTTGATGTTTTATTTACAGACGCTCTTTAATGTCTCAGCTCACCAGCGTCCCATTCGATTCCGGGCGTGAAGGGGAAAACAAATTTTGCTCAGATGCCTCTTCTTTCAGGCTTGAGGTTCTTTATCGTGCTGTAAATGTGTGGCACGGGACACACGGCTTTACTTCCCATCCAAAGTAAGCCATACATAGAATTTTTACGCCCGAAAAATTCCGTCTACCCTGACCAGGGATTGAACCCGCGATCTTGGGTTTACGAGGCAATAGATCACCAGTACCAGCTCATCGAGTGCATAGAGTCAAGTAATGCAATGTTTAACACTTAACAGTTATAAAACATAAATTATATTCCATTCAAAATATTTTCGATTTGTGAATTGATAACCACATGTTTTACAGCATTTATTTTGTGACCACCTGAAATCTCACCTCCTGCACTGCCCCTAGTATTTAATTAATTTTATTTATTTTAGTTTATTTACGAACATTCTTCAGCATCTCACGTCATCAGCGTCCTGTTAATATCAGGAGTGAAAGGGCAGGTAAATTTTACTCAGAGGCCTCTTTTTTAAGGCTGAGGTTATTTTTCATGGCGTAAATCTACGACACAATACTCATAACTTTACATCCTTTCCGAAGGAAGCCTTTGACTTTTATCACCCTAAAAATCTATTATTATGATCAGCAATGATAAATTTGTGGGAATCACTCATTACCATTTTATAAAGCATTTGGGGTACCAGTTCAGCAGGTAGCGCTTGCTTTTAGCTCTTTGCTCACTATGTGTTTTAACACGAATGTTCTGGCTGCCATCCAGCAGCCCCGGTTCGAATTCACGATTTTTTCTGCCTTTCTCAATTTGAAAAGGAATGTCCCAAAGTGTGAGGTGCCAATGGATGTTTAGTTCGTTTGCTTCATTGCATATCACTTCATTTTTATCCAGACGCCCTCGTATTTGAAAAATATATAAAGAGAAAGTTAGACAAATGTACTAGTAAGCAAGCGAGATTTCATACTTGTTTAGCAATAATATATGTATAGTAACTTAAATTGTGCTTTGAGAGAAACTAATTGGTTTAATTTAACGAAGTTACTGATAAAAATTTGCTTTTCTTTTCCCAAAATTGAGTGTAACCTCTCGTTTCTCTATGAGATTTCATTGAGAATCTTATATTGTTTTTCTTGCATCTTCTGCCTTTAGTAAGGCAATAATTTTACTGTTATGTTTTACAAGCGAGAGAGAGAGAGAGAGAGAGAGAGAGAGAGAGAGAGAGAGAAAAGAAACGAAAGAAAGGCAGAAAGATACGATCTTAATTAAATAACCATGTGTGATATTAAATAATCTGAATCTCGATGTTTTGTTCTTGTAAGACTGTTCTGATTCCAAACTTGTATATCCATGCTTTACTACTCCTCCAGGATTCTCTTCCATGAACAGCTGATTATCTAAAGAGGGCAAAAATTCTCATGTTACTGAACATTTTATTTTCAGTTTTCTCTCTTTTTTTACGCAATGTTTCTGGGTATTTTGGTGATACAGGTTATCTCAACTTGCTTAATACTTTGGAAGTAAAAATGTCACTCCAATTAAGTACAACACAAAATGTGCAAATATTAGATCTTAATGTACAGGTGTGATGAGTTATGCGATAGTAAAAATGTATTTATTTATTATAGAGGTGCAACAATTGATTTAAGGGCTGCCAATTCAGGTTAAATATACCACATATATAAAAAATAAAACATTCAGGAACATAGGACAGAAGCAAAAACTGTTGCTGCTTATTTAATTTTAGCATTTCCGTTAATGTTCTTGTAATAAAAATAATATCAAAGGATAGTTTATAAAAATAATATTATTGTATAAAATTGAAGGACAGTTTTATTTCCCTTTGAATTTTTAAAATTTTTATTATTTTTGGTATACGGGACCAATATTTTATTTTAAAATATAAAAACTTATCTTAATATATTTTCGACCATCGTCACATCTTTGAATACAATAAATTAAAAATAAAGCCGAATGTTGAAACGGCTCTTAGTTGTATTTACTCATTGCACTCTCACAATTACGTTAAACTGCATATTCACTAAATAAAAGAGCTATCTATGAACATCGTGGTCAAAGTTTTCTATCTTGTATTAATGTGGTTGATACCGCCACGGGTGACTGAGATCGTTAAGGCGCGGACTCGTGAGCGGGAGGTCTGGGGTGCGAATCCCGCCAGGACCGTCCTCCCTGACTGAGGATTTCTCCAAGTTTTCCTCAGTCCTCATAAATGGCAAATGCTAGGGAGGTACCCTAAACTTAGGCCTGGAACGTTTACTTCCTTAAAAAATCCTTTCCCATTATATCATTTCATTTCGTATATCATCAGTGTCCACCGCCTGTGATGCCTCAGTAGTAAAAACGGGCGTTAATCACTTCATATCAGTATTAGCGAGGGCATTGAAAGAGTAAAAATTATATATATATATATATATATATATATATATAATTGATGTACACAATACCCTTTGAATGCAAATCAAGAGTTATGATTAACTATATTCCTTCTGTTCCTGAACACAATTTTTACGTTATTAAAGCGTGTACTTTATTGTGCGCGATTGATAATGTTCTATTTTCATATTCTTTCTGTTATATTAGAATAATAAAAAGAAATAATCATTGTTTCTTTAGAGATCAAAGAGTGGAGATTTTCCCCAAAAAGAGTATAATTTAAATATAACAGTAGTCGTGGTGGTGTTGGCGGCGGAGGCGGTGGGGGCGGTGTTATGTTTATTGTTATAAAATTCTATATACACATTACAAATATATTTAATGCATGGGTCGTCGCCTATATATAATATATATATATATATATATATATATATATATTAGTGTTTTAACATCGCTTTTTACTACTGAGGCACCACAGGTGACGGTCACTGATAATACATGAAATGAACTGGTAAATTGTGAAAGGATTATTTTTTAAATAAGGAAGCGTTCCAGGCCTAAATTAATTAGGGTACCTCCCCCGCATTTGCCATTTTTGAGGACTGAGGAAAACCTGGAAAAAACTTCAGTCAGGGAGGACGGTCCTGGCGATATTCGAACCCCAGACCTTCCGCTCACGAGTTCGCGCCTTAATGATCTCGGTCACCGTACATGATTAAGTATTACCACAATAAGGAAGAGCAACAAATGATAATTATAATAAGACTAATAATAATAATAATAATAATGGAAACGCGATGAATGGAAACATATTACATTATTTATAATTGCACAAATTATTGCATTCTAACCAGAAAATGAATTACTTCTAGCTTAGTGCACTTTAGTTAGGAAAATGCTCACATTCAACCAATGAGTGTGTTTCGCAACATTTCCCAACATGCCAATCTACCTCTAATTGCCTAAAACAGCGTTTTTCTCTCGTGTTCCCAGTGAGTACCTTCTGCCAGAACATATACCAATTTCTCATCCCCTCAACAAAATGGGCAGATTCTCCTACCAGAACTATCCATTACCTTCCAACTTCCTAGTCTAAGCAGGCAATTCCTGATCTTGTCTTTCTCTCTAGAACAAGCACATGTACCTCTTTACCCCAGGTTAGTTTAATTTCATTCGACAGGATGAACGAGTCTTTCGTGTTACATTCTGCCTCGATTTCCTGCTTGTTAATACTTCTGTCCTTGTTATAACCATCTTCCATATTATTTGCATCGCCTCGTTGCCACATTGACCCCAGAACGATTTCTCCGAGTCTTCTTTCCACCTCTGCGGCCCAAAAAAGTTAGTGTTATATTTTGCTTTTGGTGTCTATAACTTTTAGCGCCAATTATGGAGTGCTATGTGCAAGACAGTAAATTATCTAGAAACTGGGGTTCATTAATCAAATGTGTTAAGTACAAATAAGAATTGCATATGAACGAGCCATACAATATCAATTTTATTTATATGATTTTACAGGCATGTTTCCCAGGATCTATAAATAGTTAAATAAATCACACTTATGCCGTAAAATAAATTACACGTGGCATGCTGTGTATTTTATTTATCAACATTTTAATGTGATTTGGGTGTATTCCAAATTCATATTGTGTAAAAACAGCTTATTCATTCAGGCGTTATTTATTTTACAGTAATGATTATATATGTTTTAGTGCTAAATTCGATTCATAGATTTGCTATTTAGTTTGAAAATTGTCTGAAATAACAATAATTATGGTTTTCTTAAATTAGAGGCAAAGCAAAAGTTATGACAACGTTATTACTACTAAGAAAAATCTATATTTATTAATATTTTTGAACATGAATGGTCATGTGCACCATACGCAGTTGATCGCATTCTATGCGATTTTGCAGTGTATCGACAACGATCAAATTTAAACGAGGTAGTTAATTATGGTCAAATTTGACCGTCGGTACTGGACCGTGATTGCGGTCAAGTCACACCAACGGAGTTGATCGGCCTAGCACCCGCAGTCACAGTTGACCATAATCAACTACGTCGTTTAACTTTGATCAAGGTCGAAATACCGAAAAGTCGCATTGAACGCGGTCAAATCTCCATCTGATCGAGAATGGTACACATGGCCATAAGAGTTTCCTAATAGCCCCAATTACTCTGTTTCACCCTATTAGTAGAATTTTACCCTTAATGACACACTGTTTTAACAAATAGCAATTAATTAATTAATTAATTTCGTAATTTGAAATCGTCTGGTATCATTCTTTTCCTTTAAGGAACATGTATCGGTCTTTTTTATTTTTCAGTTTATTGGAATGTGAGATAGTTCCAACAGAATGTCTATTTCATGCTAAGTAAAACTTTGAGACCTTTATTTGCTTTCCACTTTCGTTTGCCTATATACGGTAATCAAACATAAAACAAAACAGGGATATAGACAAAGAGATTGTAATTGCACTACAACTTCTTTGGCTATAGAGGTAGATGCTTTCCTTTGATTAATTATCGTCAACAACTCATATTGGTGCAATGCTAAACTTGACAAGACAATTCAAACGTGTAACACGCCACTGTTTCCGTAATAACAAACAATACCTAACTTAAAGCTGCTACTGTTAAATTGAGAAGCTATCTCTGATCAAGAACCGCAAAAATTGATCGAAGACTGGTCCTGAGCCCCAACATAGTAAGCTGAAGTAAACGTGGGGGTTGGTCAGTCTGACGCTCCCCTTATTCTTTTAAAATATTAATTACCGCCAAGGATGAGCAAGGTCGTTCAGGCGCGGACTCGTGAGCGGAATGTCTGGGGTTCGAATCTTCCCCGACTGAAATTTTTTTACAGGTTTTCATCAGTCCTCATAAATGGCAAATACCGGGGAGGTACCCTAAACTTAGGCCTGGAACGTTTGCTTCCTTAAAAAAAATCCTTTCCCAGTTTATCAGTTCATCTCATGTATCATCAGTGTCCACCGCCTGTGGTGCCTCAGTAGTAAAAACGGGCGTTAAACACTATTTAAAAAAGATATATAATTCAAGAAAAATTCATCTCAATTTCGCGTTACTATTGAATAATATTTCCCTCCGGTATTTATTATTTTCCTGATTGGCTAATATTGTCTACGTGACTCGCATATGCAGTTAGTTTGTACTCTTCAAGAGGTTATCGGCCTGTCATTTTATCCCCCATAGATATCACATGTTTAATTACGCCTATCCTTCCCTAATATGAGAAAAAAACAGCTCTCTAACTGTATACGAAATAAATATATTTTTCAAGGACCCTGCTTTAGAAATGTATCCAGGAAAAATTGATTCGCCGATTTGCTTGGGTCATCTATACAAATATTGATTATGATGGACAATAGGTTTCTCTGTTCCCGTTTTCAGGTCAAAAACAGCAGATAGAGTGTGTTTCCACTCTGGCAAGAAAACCACATCTAGAATAACTTTTCAATATATGTACAGAAGATAGAAATAATACTACACTCATGACTATAACAAGAAAGTTACATACAATTAATTACTATAATAACTCTTATTTAATTTGGGTGGCAGCTCATAAATTCCACCTCAAGATTGTTAAAATGTAGAGGAAGTACAAATTGGAAATTATTTAGAATGTCGAGATATATTTTGCAGTAGTAAACTGCATATTAATTCAACTACCTTCAGGTTTCAAAAAAAGAATGTATTTGGTTAAGAAATAACAAAATAGCATGTAGGAGATTGTATTTCTGCTGCTCGGAATATTTCTAGCTGTAAAGGCTAGTGTGCACTTTGCTCCATGTAACAACGTGTTTGGCTTCAGACTTGATGTTCTATTCCCAGTGATATTTCATGGAGGCTGAACATAGCCGATACTTGAATTCTTCTTTATTGTTAAATTCACTATCTCAGCTTATGTGAAAAGTTGTTTCTTGAAAGCACATAAAATAAAAACAATAACAATCAAACAAGGTTTGAAGTAAAGTTCATTTATAACGTTTCGTGTGCAAAACAAAATTGGAATTCTTAGATAGCAAAGCCGGCAATTTTAGCGAAATATTTCTGTTGCATAACACATTTGCAAAATAAAGGAGAGCAAAGAAGGAAGTGTTTCTGTAGAGATTCATAAATGTGCTTGTGTGAAATAAAACAGTCGTCAAAGTTGTCTGAAAGGAATTTCCTAAATAAATGGTGCCTTCTTTCTTAATAGTTTTTAAACATAATTTCCTTTGCCAGTCTCAATTATCAGTTATTTAGGGAGCTGTATTCCAAACCTTTCAGTTTTAGTATGTTTGGTGTATTCTAAAGTCTTTAAAGGCTTATGCTTTATTTAAAATTAGGCTGAATTTAATATAGCTAGTTGGATGAATTTGATGCTGTTTACATGTTGTTTATGCTTGGGTTCCATGCTTCAACATTAAAACGTCGTATGTAGAAGTCTCATATATACTCAGACATTTTGCACACGATAACATTAAAGTGTTAAATAAACAAATTTCTTCCTTCACTGGCTAATAAACTTCATGTATTTGAAAAGAGATCTTTATCTGCAAAACACAAGAGATTAAGTTTCCCCTCCCGTGATATTTCCAAGATTTTCCCCTCTCTTCCACTATGAAATTCTATTTCAGGGATTGAAATTTATCCTCGGATTTACGGTTTAAATACTATCATGTACGATTGCATGTAACTCTTTGCTATGAGAGCAATATTCCCCTTTATTTTAACCACCTTTATAAATATTGAAAGGATAATTTTCAATTGTGTAGAATATTAGCGGTGGTTGTTATTGAGATAGCTTTTGAATGTATCAAATGTTATCAAAAGAAAAACAGAGAATATAACTTACGGTTCGGAAGCCTATTTAATGGTTTTTCAGAAGGGAACAAGCACATCGCAGTAACATACGTGTTTTCTTACACCATAACCATAAGCGTCACTAAATTTATGACATAAAAAAAAAAACAATTTCCGCAGAACCGTACAGGATACGCCATAGTGCCTAGAAGGTTTAGTAGCATTGCAATAAAATTAATGCTCTAGATATATGTTGATGTTCTAGGGTGGTAATACAAGCGTGCCGGCAAGAGCCCGTGTAGAATAACATTTTTGTTCATGGATATATAAAAATTGCAAAAGCCTGTGCATTTCAGTGTTTACGTATATCTTGGTGGTGTGTGTGCTTTGAAAATTATTGTACGTTCTCCTGCATGCCTTTTAAAAATGGTCTGATTATAAAAATGTATAGCTTTTTGTTTACAACTGTTCTTGCAACGCCAGCGATCTACATAATATGGATCTGAAAAATGCGTGCATTTCTTACTTGCGGCTCTGATGGAGAATGCTTTAAATTGTGTAGAATCTTATTTCCAGTTTATGCACGATGCTCTAATTCCATAAAGATCTTGCATAATTTTATTTGTGAAAGTATAACATTGAGTTGATACGCAATATTACTAATGCTAATATGCTTTATGGTGTCATTCACGGGTGGCCGAAGTCGTTAAGGCGCGGATTCGTGAGCGGAGGGTCTGGGGTTCGAATCCCGCCAGGACCGTCCGCCATGATGGGATTTTTCCAGGTTTTCCTCAGTCCTCATAATTGGCAAATGCCGGAGAGGCACCCTAAACTTAGGCCTGGAACATTTTCTTCCTTAAAAATATTCTTTCCCAATTTATCATTTCATCTCATGTATCATCAGTGTTCACCGCCTATGGTGCCTCAGTAGTAAAAACGGGCGTTAAACACTATTACAAAAAGTACATAAACAAAATTAAAATAAATTGCAATTGATGTTTCCTATCTCGTTTTA
This sequence comes from Metallyticus violacea, assembly GCA_030762175.1. NCBI lineage: Eukaryota > Metazoa > Arthropoda > Insecta > Mantodea > Metallyticidae > Metallyticus > Metallyticus violacea. The sequence continues at coordinate 106,889,242 of CM060835.1, read as the reverse complement.
ATACATAGTTGCAATTTTTTAAATAAATAGTCCAGTTTTGAGTTTAAACAAACATGTTTGCTTTATAATATTTGTGTATAGAGGTGTTTTATTGGAACCTATGAGATGATGATGATGATGATAATAATAATAAAGTGCACTTTTCATGCTTTACGAATATATTTTACTATGCACTTTGGTCCCCATTGTCATGCCACCCTACACCGACATGAGTGGCGAGGTCGTTATGGCACGAACTCGTGAGTGACAAGTCTCGGGTTCGATTTCCATCAGGACTGTCCTCGGTAAGTGAGGTTTTTTTTTTCTGGTTTTCCTCAGTCCTCATAATTGGCAAATGACAGGGAGGTATTCTAAACATAGGCCTGGATCGCTTCCTTTCTTTAAAAAAAAAATTTCCCAATTTATCATTACATCTTGCGAATTATCAGTGTACAGTAAAAAGGGACGTTTAGCATTATTACAAAAATAAACACTAGACGAAATTAGTTTCGTTGGTTAAACAATCCTGAATGTTTGACGTCTGCAGGATTAAATTATGGAAGGAGTTTTGGACCTACACTCCACAACTATTAATGGTAAACAACCCAGGGTTACGTAGAATAAACTTGAATAAATATAAGAACTTGAGACATATGTCATACTTCAGTTTATTCACCATTATGTGGACCTGGTCGATGGCCTAGATAATAAGTTATTTGCTCTTTTTTTTTTTTTTTTTTTGTAATATCGTTTAGTAAATATTTACTAGACATTTATATATAACATTTTTATCTAAACTACATGCATGATATTGCTCGAGTGACTGACTATACCACATATGTATTATTTGTATAAAATAAATGTAAATTGTATTGAAATTTTAATGCAAGAAAATAAATACCAGTAAATAATGCTTTATTGGAAAACAAGTAAACGCCATGGCAGTATTCGTAAATCGCGATCAATATAATCAAGTGTTCCGGCAGTTGCAGAAGTGTTTTGATGTTAAACTTTAGGCAATATATTGCGGTACCAGAAACTTTTCCAACTTTTCCTTGTGGTTTTACTCTGATAGAGTCATTGACATGCCAGTCATAAAAAATACTCTTTTGAATGATAAACCAGAAAGAATTTAGCACAAGCGCCAGAGAACAGTTGTAGGAACGTTACCTGAAATAAAATCCGCTCCAGTATTATACATGTAGCCCATGCATATTAGAACTAAATAAATACGCTGTATATGAGGTGAATGTGCGCCATCATACCACAATTTAGATTATGTTTATTTGGTATTCTTGTTTGCGCCGCACAGTAATTAAAATTAAAATATATGAGAGAATATATTAATAACTTACAACAGTATTCAGACTTATTTAAAAATAATAATAAAATAAATAATTAAAATAATAAAATCTTGAAATCTGGTTGTAAGGTGGTATTTGTGCACATATAAGGCTATACCGCCATCAAAGAGGATCTAATTCATATTCATGACAGGCCAAAGTGGCCGCTCCATGTGCGAGATATGAGAATAGGTCTCCCATAGCACAATATATCAGACGTGTCACAGTTAGAAAATTATAAAAAATAAAGCGATAAACTACTTGCTTTATGAGACAGGATTTATTATTTCTTGAACGGAATGAGGGACCCATAGACTACAGTGGCTAACTGGTTTCTTATGTTAAACCTTGGAATCAATGCCAAAGCTTAGCATTTAGAAACGCAGGGATTAACTCATTGTTCTTTCCGTTCCCACTCTACAAAATCACAGAGAGGGTAGCATGTTGAAGAGGTTAATGTACGCATTTTCAATAAAAGTCTGAACTTTGAATATGTAACTTTTGAGCTGCACTTCTTTCGCCTTAAGAACCCAATTGAAGACACGTTAAATGATAGCGAGCAACGATGATTATTCTCAACTAGTCATAAGGATATTGGAACATCCTTAAGAATTCTTATTCGCACTGAACTTACACAACCAGAATCCTTAATTTATAGCCTTAAGTAATGTTTTAAATTCTTTACCTCGATTGCATTATTGGCTGTTAGCACTCGTAACCTGTATGACTCAGGACTTGACTGACGTTTGGTTCCATTCTGTTTGAGTCTAGGTCGTATTATTTCTTTAGTTTCTCCTTGCTCTCAAAAGGAAAGTGCTAAGTAACATGGAGCGCTCATTTCCATTCCTTCTGCTCATCTCCTTCGGAAGGGAAGTAAAGCCGTGGGTCCCGTGTCATACATTTACGGCACGAAAAAGAACCTAAAGCCCGAATGAAGAGACCTCCGAGCAAAATTTGTCTACCGTTTCACGCCCTGAATTGAATGCGATGACCTGAGATGTTAAAGAGCGTCCGTAAATGAACCAAATCAACAAAAGTGTTCATCGTTTCGCAAACCTTGCGAGGTTAAGCATCAAGAGAAAATATTTATTTTGAAGACTTTCTGTGATCTGTGGCACAAAGGTAGACTTGTCAGTAATTCCCAAAAATTAGCCTTTCACGTGTAAAACATGTTCAAAAACGTTACAAATCCTAAAACTTTTTGTTCATTTATGAACGCTCTTTAACATCTCAGGTCATCAGCGTCCCATTCTATTCACGGCGTGAAACGGTCGATAAATTTTGCTCAGAGGCCTCTTTTTTTAGCCTTGAGATTCTTTTTCGTGCCATGAATGTACGACACGGGACCCACGGCTTTATCGCCTTCCGAAGGAAGCCATACTTAGGATTTTTACGCCCTAAAAATCCATCGATCGTAGCCGGGTTTGAACCCGCGATCTTGAGTTTACGAGGAAAGTATGGTTACCCACTACACCACCAGGACCGACTACAAATCCTAAAACTGAAGGAACTTCGTGCACTAGGCTTAATGGCATTGCTTCTTTTGATTAAAGACAAATTCACATGGTAGAAATTTAAACAAGATAATAAACCCCGTATCTTGTGAAGTAACGTGCTAACTTTCGCTTATTGTAAATAATTAACTGAATATTAGAGCAAATTTCATAATGCACTTTCAAGCTACCTCTAAACAATAAAGTTCATCTAATGCAAATAATAATTTACACCCACAGTTCTTAAATAAAATATTAAGCTGTGTCCTAAATGATTGTTATTTGTAACTGAAGAGTGAAATAGTTGGCTTGCAGAAGCCGGAAATATTTGCAGGATAATACAAAAGGCACACGACACAGTCATTGCTTCAAAGTATTGTGCTGAGTACTTTATTTTACCAATATTGCATTAATTGCGACTGACATGGGCAGCCAATTGTTCAAAGTAAATATAGAAGTAATAAAAATATTTATGAAATATATTTCTTACATTGTTCCTTACAGGTGCTTGCCACAATAAAATGCATATTCTGTTCGCAATTGTCTCTTCCTTCGTTTATTGAAAATACTTTACATAGGTTTAAATCAAAAATCTATTGTGCAAATGATATTCCAAGTAAAATTTACTCCTGAGAGTTCCTGAAAATGTCGCTGCTAATTGTCCACCCTTCTGGATATGGTATTTGAAGTTTTTGTTAGCTGTCTGCTCTCGGAAAATTGATGTAAACAAGAAGGGATAGCAGCCAAAAACCTTTAAAATGCCAGGATGGTTTTTATACAAAATGAAATAAAATTACTGTTTAACCGCAGAAATGATGCCAAATTGATACTTGCCAAAGAAAAGCAGTAATCTGTACTAAGTTATACATCTTTTTATAAACGCGTGAATTCTTTTAATAAAGTGATAGGCCTTTCTCACCTTAAGTGCATTTTGCCCTTTTCCAATACTCATTTTTCGCCTTTGCCGCAGATATTGCGTTCGGCTTTTTATCGTGATAGAAAATTAATAAACAAGAAGGAAAAAATAATAGTTTTAACTGCAAATCTATGGAAAGATATGAAGAGTTGCTAATCTCATGAAAGCAGATTGGTCCATCTGTGTTGAGCTACAAATGCTATAGCGGTCCATTAAAAAATAAATAAAAAATTAAATAAACTGTACCAAATAGAAAGTTTCTACATATATGACATATAAACATAGAGAGAAAAACTGACAGGCGCTCCAGGCTTTAGTGCTGGAAATGCTTAGCTCTCAGTATTTCTGCGATGGCCTTCCTTGTACTTTTCATACATTTTCTCGTACGTTTAATGTCTCAGGCAATCCATCAAATACAATGTTCCCAAATCTACTTCTATGCCACTTCTAACAAAGAATTTTATTGTTTGCTGGAATCCACAATATTCTTTCTGATATCATCCTGAGCACTGTAACTACATATGCTTTCGGCATTAATTCATGCAATAAATTGAAAGAGTCCACTATTGCAGCAAGGCAAACAAGTTTAGTCTATACCTGTCAAGAAATATCCGATCTACAAGTAAAGGATTTCCTTCGGTTGATAGTTTTTTACATAAATGTATGAGAGCTTCGAGGCAAGTATTATTTTCTAACTAGCATCTAGCGAAAAAGCTAAAACATACTTTCACTGAACTAATAATATTTATATTATAATTATACTTAGTTTGTTCTCGTCATTCTCGATACATACCCTACCCTCGATACTTGAACGATACTCCTGTAAATTATAGCTCGATACTTCTTTGAGGCTTCGTTTATACTACACCTCTTAATTAATATTGTCACAAGTAGCATATTTTTAAAATAGTTGCAAGAAACGCGTGTCTCATTCATAATATTATAAATATCCGGTCTTTCGTGGTTTTGTTGCCCGTTTCGCAGCAACTGGCGGGTCGGCAGTCAGAGAGGTAAATCCCCGGCTAAGCGGATTTAATGTTCGCGCAACTGATTGAAGTTTTCGCAATTACAACCACAAATACAATGAAAATAAGCACTACTTATGACAGGAGATGTTGGAAATGTCCTGTTACATGCAAATTTGTTTAGAAAATTGTCATTCACTCACTTCAGTTCAATTTCTGAATTAAGTTGTTTAAAGTTGAAAGTATACGAGTTCACTATTGTCCACGAATTGCAAACAGGGGAGCTAGATATTCGGGTAAATGTCTGTATTGGAGTTACGAAACGTTAAGGATAGAGTAATTGATCCAGGCTTAATATTCCCTACTGATGGAGCATAGTTCTGTTTACAGGATTATGTTTCAACGCAAAATAACAGATACTGGAGTACAGAAAATCCCGGTTTTATTCGCGAAACCCCCTTGCACTACGAGACGATCGGTATATAAAATCAACAATTAAAAAAATAATAAAAGAAACGTAATGTTATCTGTTAAACTTGTTATTAATAGCATCTTATAGTAGCACTATCGTACTTACCGTTTTTAGCTTGAAAATTGATTTTCCATTACTACCTTGTTGTTATTTTCAAGTCACTTGTTATTTTGAAGTGATAGAAGACGGTGCATTCGGATAACATGAGTGAGATTTGTAACTGTTTTCAATTGGATCCTATGAGTGATAACTGCGCAATCTGCCGCATTTGTACAAAAAGTTTTCCGTGACCAGCAACCTAAAGAAATATATGACCTCAGTTTATAAAATGGTTGTGACTGAACATCTCAGCAGCAACAATTGAAAGTGAAACAAGTGAAGACGTAGAAGTGAACGAACGTGTGCCCATTCTTTAGAATTTGTCGTCTTGGTTAAGCTGTTAAATAGCTTTTTACTTGGTGAGCTAGGAAATTCAAATCTATTTGTTTGTTATATTAACACGATAAAAATAGTAAAATGAAAATATGAAAGTATCGAGAGTATCGAATATCGAGACTAAAGTGTATATAGAAAATTTGCTTCGACCCATCACTAATTGCAATTAAAAGCATGAAGGGTTTGATATACAAATTTGCACTCAGGACAACATAAATTGTTTTACTTTTCTGTTTAAAGTTTATCAAAAATGTAGTACTAGAAAATTACAAACATTACAAACATATAAATAACACACACTGCCCTTCCTCGTTGATGAAATTGACCGAAAATAGTCTTTCCCCGGTAATAAACTGAGTTGCGCACTATAGAGACATTTCTAAAACAATCGTTCAGTGATGTGGCGAAACTCAGTGTTACAGTGAGAGAAATGTACCACAGAGTCCCTCCTTCCCAGCTTGCGGTCCTCGTTTTCTGTCCGTGACATGTACTAATGGACCACTACTCAATTACTCACATGTTAAGGTTAGAATTGCGTTGATGAAGGGTAGCAGAAGTAAAGAAAACCAATACTCTCTGCTTAATGTTATTCCGAACTTACCACGCACGAAAAAGAAAAAAGCCCCCTTAACAAAGTGGTGCGTTATTCCCTATCGTATGATCATTACTCATTAGTCATTAAATTTCATGTCCAATTGGTAGTTGCATGCACTTTATAACACGGCTCCGTGTTTAAAACATTTAAAGTGCTGCTACGTAAATTGAGAACATGTCATTTAATTAGAGCCTGATTAAAAAAAAACAGTACAACAAACTATGCTGTATAAAACTATTTTATATCACACGTAATAGAAATATAAGAGGAAAGAAGCACATAATTAAACAACAAACGAAAGAGGAATAAAACAGGAATTTGCTAACAGCGCATAATTTGATTCTCCATATAAAAGTTTGAACATAACACTTTGCTCATATTTCAATTGTATTAAAATATGCCAAAATAAATACCAGACGGATGGTTGAAACAAAGCTTTAAAACTAACTAGCCGAAATTATTTGTTTGCGTAATTAAATTGGCTGGTTGAAAAAATATAATTTCTTGTATAAAATTGAAAAGAAACGACTAATGCAAAAGTAAGAGGAAGATTATGTTCAATTAATTTTAAAACAGGATTTTTATTTTCATGTGGATGAAGTAATCTGAAAAACAATTCTAAGCAAGCGCTAGCTGGTCCACATATTTTAGGTATAATCTCAAGGGTTTCTTCTAGCACTCTTAATTTAAACTACGGCCTTCAGCATGATACACAAGAACTCGTTATAAAATAATAACATTAACCAAATGCACAATAAGCAAGATGAAAACGATATTCGAGTGCAAAGTTGTCTTGCTGCACATGTTACTGTCACAAGTTTTACTGTACAATTCACACAAAGTTTTACACATCTTGATTGCTGGTATGTAGTTACAACATAGTATAAAGCGAAAAAGGATCAAAAATATTTTTATTAAAATGGGAAAACATAACCATATATTATTCAGGTGTACGTATTATATTTTATCATTTTATATCATATTTTATATGTGTGTGTGTGTACATATTTATTTATAAAGGGGGGACTACAAACTTGTAATACAAACGGTAAGAGGTTTTTAAAATAGTGCTTTTACTACTGCGGCATCACAGGTGATGGACACTGATGATGCATGCATGATACGATAATTTGGAAAAGAATTTGGGGACCAAACGTTACAGTTCTACGTCTCCGTTAGCTCGCCTACGTTTTTCATTGATGACTGAAGAAAACGTAGAGAAAACTCATTGTAAAAGGAGGATGACCCTGGAAGAAATCGAACAGATCTCGCGAGTTCGCGCCTTACCACTTCAGTCACCCCCGTCGGTTTCAAGTAGGTTATCGAAAGCTAGGATAAATATGGCATCTTCTAAGAATACAGAAAAACTTTGCTTTTCCAACAACCTGAATGAACTGCATCCCCTCGCCTAAATTTTAGCTTCAAAGTTTGATCATCCTGAAGTTTACCCAACTTTCCTTAATGCTGGGTATTTTGCATTTTTGCACGACATGATAATGCAAATCGTCGTGTTCACTTCGATGGAATGAAAGTATTGCTGCTAGCTATGCCCCAAAACCGAAAGATGCTGTAGATTAAACTGCAAGTAATGTGTAAATCAGTATCAACTGTGTGGGAATAATATTTCATTTCATCGTATTTAATTTTGACTTGCATGTGTTAATTATTTCCAAGAGTTCGTTCAGCTTGTAACTTAATGCGAAAAGACTTTCTTTCTTAGGTAGCATATTCGCATGTATGCAACATTCCATACGGAAGACGGTTCATCTGTGGCAAACAGCTGAATTAGTCAATTCCGCACTTTGTTAAATCTGTAGAGTATATGCCAATACATTCTGTGTGAAGATCTGAGTATTATGAACAGTTCCTGCTTCCTTCAGATGAACTTTGAATTTATTGCTCTAGTTTTAATGTTTACCTTCCAAAGGACTGGAAATACCGTTTGTGCTACCAAAACTTCTGAAAGCAGAAAATAACCAGTAGAACCTATGTGAGGAAAGTTTTCAAACCGCTTTTGCGCCAGCATTGCACAATGAGATATAATTAGTCCCACATAGCTCAATTTCTTACAAGGTAGCCTGTCATGTAGCTGTAGAGTCTAATCCTGTTGACGTGAGAACATTCTCCATGTAAGAGACTGTTGAGCAAGATAATATTTGTCTAAATATTTTATATAGCTCCAAAGTTGGCATTTTGGGCTCTTGAAGATCTTTGGTTCCTGGTATAATTTATCTCCTGCTTGCTTTTTATTGTAAGAGAAAAAGATTGGAGTGTGACAAGTAATAGTATCATTTGAAAGAACTGATTTTGAAATCATCTTGGAAGCCTCTCCTAATCGAGATTTATCTTGTTATTCACAGGAAAGAAAAATCAAAGTTTTAGTTACTGTATATGGCTACAATTTCTTGGCAATTGCTACAGTACATGATTACACACTGCTAGTCATTGAAAATGCAACACATTATGTGTGTTCATTTACCCATTGTAGCGGGAAAGTCAGATTCGACCCCTGTAGAAAACTGTGAATCATAATTATAAGGTATTATGATGTAATCGTTTGTGTCTTGTTAAGGTATGCAATTTTAATGATAGTCAACTGAAAATGAACAAGGTGCAAAAACAATATATGCATTAAAGATAAAATAAGTATACATAACAAAGGAAAGAAAATCACACAAAAATAATGCTATGTGTACATCTAGTTTAAAAATATATCTTCGTTCACAACTGTCTGGAGCTATTCGTAAGGACGTCTTTTGTATTCACACGAGCCACTGTTAAACAGTATTTGAGGAAATAAAGTAAGATAGAAATTAGGAGCGCTTCCCTTTTATGTGTAATCTCCCAAAAAGGAGAAATCTCTTGTGTAACTGCCAGCAGGGAACGAAAGCGCAGAAACAACGAAGTGTGGCAGCCAGTCAGAGAACAGGAACTTAAATTTGATTTCTAGAACATTCCGAAGCCATGCAACCAATAAGAAAACAAGGTTTAGGACGCTTCTGGAAAGTTCTGAAATATGTATGAATCCATGTAGCGTGATGCTAAGATGCTATGCGTGATGCATAGATAGCCCAATTTTGGGGGCATTCGGGGCAGTATTCAGTACGTTGAGGAGCCTAGCATGCGCGAGTAGCCTCGTATATCTAAGAACCAAACACACGCGAGTAATCTCAATCACAGCTCGTCGAAAACAAAAAGAGTTTCAGTTATTTTAGTGAAGTGAGAAAATAGAGTGTTTTAGTAATCTGGTGCAAGCTAGCATATCGAGATATCGCGAGCTGTAAGAGCCGTGTTCATATCATACTTATTTGTCACTCTGACAGTGTAACTTAAATTATAGTATGAAGTTCCAATGAAACAAATGGACTTTTATTAGTCACAAGTTTGAGGCGCGAGTGAAGTAGGAAACTGTATCCAGTAAATAATAGTGTGAAGACGTCTCATCTCGTTCCTTGCAAGTTGCTCGTCAGACAGGAACCACGATCAAATCGCTGATTAAATAGCAAATAATTAAATACATATGTATCCATGTATTTCATTCAACAGCTCCCAACCAAAGTCCTTTTCTCCCATGGTTGAATCTAAAAAGAGCTCCGAAGAAAGCCTGAGATAATCACCATATCTGGCCGCTTACAGATATGGTGAGTGCGACTTCGAGCTAACTGCGGAATTTCGGAAGAATCAAGACTTTCAGCGGGGAACAAATCACACATTCTCTTGTAAATCCACCCCATATTCAAATAAACCAAAGACAAAATCACCCACAAATTGGCTCCGTCACGTGGATATAATTAATTAACTAATCAATCTCACAATCCCTCTATAAACCATGTGTAAATGATTTTTGTCTTCTCGTTCTGTTTATTGACGAAGCAATTAGGATCCTTGAAACTGTTCTAACGGTTTCACTCCCTATCTTAATGCAATTTATATATGTTTTCTCCTTTTCCTTAATGACCACAGTATTTTAATCGTGATTAATAATGTATATATTCCATTTTGTATTTTTGTCAAATAAGCGGCATGTCTCTGCAGCAAACAGGAAACACAGTGTTTTGTTTTCCATAATGTTGAGAAAGACTTGAACTTTAGTTAGAGACCAGGGTAAGTGTGTCAAGGCCGTTCCTTTGTATTCAAGGGATTTTTTTTAAAAGGACATATAGTGTGTATTTGCTCACAGTCACGTAAACAGGAATTAAATGTCCAGAAATGTCTAGGACAGCTGAGGAACAGTTAAGATTTGAAAACCTCGTATCGGAAGGCAGAAATTTAAAGTTCCTCCAAGGTGGCAAATCTGAGAAATTCAGGCGAATAAGGACAAGGCTTAAATTTCGAAATAGAGAAGCGACGCGGACACAAATTTCGCGCGACTTTAACGCCTCAAGGTTCACAGTTTGAATCCAAAATATAAAGGCAAGTTTGAGCACCGAGCAATTCCCTTTGGCATTCGCAGTCAAGTGGCAGCTGCGTCACTCAAGTCAGATTTCAGATCGGCAATCGCGTCATGGAAGTCTTAGTTCTCATGAGCTTTTCAGTTACGCTAGTTACTCAAGTCTCAGTTTTATTTGTCGCCAAACTTCATACATTTTCAATTCTCACCTTTTATTGGCGTCTTAGATATTTTGCGCTGTGTGTCGACCCCTATATACGACACTGTGGTACAGCAGAAATTACGTGGATTAAACTATCTTGAAAAGTACATTGAAACATCTATTCACTTGCAATGCCCGACCCTCTTCCAAAGCCCTGTTGACTGAAGGTCAACAAAACCAGGGGAAATATTCTGAAGTCACACTGCTGCACCTGGTTGTTGAATTTGTTAAAATGATTTATTTACGGACGCTCTTTAACATCTCAGGTCATCTGCATCCCATTCTATTCAGTGCGAGAAATGGCCGACAAATTTTGCTCAGATGCCTCTCTTTTCGGGTTTGAGGTTCTTTATCGTGCCGTAAATGTGCGACATGGGATCCACGGCTTCACTTCCCTTCCGAAGGAAGCCATACTTAGGGTTTTTACTCCCGAAAAAATCCATCTATCCTGGCCGGGTTCGAACCCGCGATCTTGGATTTAGAAGGCAAGTATGGTTACCACTACACCACCAGGACCGACTATTTCATCTGAGATGCGAGTAATGTCTAGACACCCACGATGAGGAATCATCCCAGCCGGCAGCTACAAACGTCAAGTCTCATATTTTTGCGCCCAGTGTGGGACTGTTGTAAACAAAGCCACTTACACATTCTCGTAACAATAACGGTCCCATCCTTCATGTCTGTGTGTTCATCCTACCTCTCGATTCACTGTTCTCATATTCGTTTCGATATGGACACATTTGGTCCAACACGTGCGCCATTTTTTTTTTAAAAATAAATTTCGCATTCTCGGTATGTCACAATTCTCCCCTTGATCAAATTCAGACACCTGTTGGTATTGCTGCCATATGCTTGACCAGCCATGCTCGTTCTTCTGAGAAAAGTGTGGTAGGTTTAATGTCTCTTATGGGCGTTGCAATTTTACTGGCCAGCAATGTAACCCGGTACTTGTTTTGATTATGGAATTGTTATTTTATTCATGAACCTGTCTTGCTTTACTTGAGAATATAATTAACACCTGAAATAGCTTTATCTTTATCTTCTATACGTTTTAAGGGACATGTGATGGTGAAATTATTAGGTTAAAACCTGGGCTTCGTTGATGCATGAAGGGCCCAGGAAAGAAGCAGATCTAAAAAGGTTCTCACCCAAACAATACTATCATGGTGTTCTCTCCTCATATTTTATCAGTGTGTTTTATGCTTCTACCAAATTGCCTACTATCATTGTAGGAAATTACTTGCAGTTAATTATTTGAATAAGTATAATGTCTTACAATTCTTTAAGCTCACCCACCACAAAGTTCTCTTGTTCTTGCAGCTTGTAGTTAAAATAACATAAAATTTTCTACCGGTGTCCTAAAAATGTGGCTAGAGTTATTTTTACACTTATTTCCTTTGCGGCAGTAGGCATGTTGTCGCTTATACGATCGTAACGAATTTTGAACGGAAAATTTTATGGGGAAAGCAATAAACCTCCTTAAGTTGCTGCTGTGGAGATGGAGGGGGAGGGAGGTTGAAAAAAAAAGACTGTTCTAGGATATCTCGCTCTAAATGCTTTGCCTTTTTATAGCTAGCAGGAACAGTTATTTGAGCTTGCACGTGCACATTGAAGTTGGATAGTTCATTATTTAAATAAAATAATACATCTTATTGTTTTTTTAAAGAATAAACATGAGATATAGTGATTTAATTTCTCATTTTGTTGTCAAGCAGGATAACATAAAGTTGGTCTAATACCATTTGTAAATGCCCTCAAATGAAGCTTTTGTGTAGGTTATATTCGGTTTTACCCTTCCTCCCCGCGTACAAAGGATTAATATCGAGTAGCTTTAAATTCTGACTTGGTTCATTATAATCGAAATTAAAAGCGGTTAGTCTCTCTCGTTCTACCGCTACGGGTGGCGAGGTCATTAAGGCGCGGAGCAGCAGGTCAGGAAGTCCTCATTGACTGAGGTTTTTTTCATGTTTTCCTCAGTCATAAATGGCAAATGCCGGAGAGGTACCCTGAACTGGAACGATTCCTTCCTTAAAAATAAATCCTTTTCCCAATATATCATTTCATTTTATGTATCAGTGTTAATCGCCTGTGGTACCTCTGTAGCAAAAACGGGCGTTAACCATTCATTCATTCATTCATTCATTCTCTCGTTCTTGTAAGCAGGAGTATCTCGTTCATATATCTGAAGCATCTCTCTTTGTAACGAGGCGATTTGAGAATTCTCGCAGCCAGTAAAAGAACAACCAAAGCATCTTGCTGTGCATAATACCATACAGGAAGAATATTTATACACAGACAGTGTCGAAAGAGTATAAACACGAAAACATCGTTTTTCGATCAGCCTAGACCGGACTTTGCTGCTTACTAGAATGATTAATTCTCGATCAAATAAACGCGCTCTTTATACTCTCTCCGCCTCTGCATGCAATGTCTTCCTTGCGGTAGCGAGAGTAAGAAGCGTTTAAGACTTAAGTTTGGTATACCTCCCCGGAATGTCTATGTCTGGAAAAAATCTTAAAAACAGGTAGGGCAGTCTTGGCGGGAATAGAAACCCACCTTTGATTACCCATGTTTGTGAAACGTCGTCCCATCAACATAGAACTTAATGAAACAAACGCTTTTTTTCTGGCTAATATGTCTTAGGGCTTAAAGTGCGCGTTTTGCTGTTCACACACATGGGGGGTGGCTGTTTCGTACTTAACAGGCTGCACCTGTTGCTTGCGCTTAGGTCGTTATAATAATAGATCCTACATAGATCAGCTGTGAGTAGGCTTAGACAAGAGGTGTACTCACAGTATTTATTCCGAGTTGTTGTAAAGCTGACATCTTCTTTAGGCTTTCATGGGAACATATGAACATTTGGCCGAGGTCGATAAGGCGCGGATTCGTGAGTGAGAGGTCTAGGGTTCGATTCCCACCAGACCGTCCTCCTTGACTGAGGATTTTTAAGGTTCCTCGTCCTCATAAATGGCAAATGTCGGGGAAGTACCCTAAACTTAGGCCTGAAACGCTTCCTTCCTTTAAAAAATCATTTCCCAGTTAATTTCATCTCATGTATTACCAATATCCACTGTAATGTGTGATGCCTCAGTGTGATGCCTGGAACTTTTGCAGTTCCATTATAAATTGTTGCTGTCCCCATAATTTTCACCTGTACGTCAAAATTACTGCAGTAATTGAGGAAGTCCTTAAACTGACTTTTAGTAGACGCAACGGAGGTTTTTTAAGCTAGCATAACGTTAAGTATCTGCGGCAAAACATAATGTTCTTGCTTAGTTTAATGCATTGGTTTTTGATTAGTAACAACAGATGCAAAATGTATACAGGAAAGTTATACAAGTAGTCAACGGGATTTGAAATGCAAAAGTTTAATGTAATGAATGAATTAATTAATTTCGCTTTATGCATAAAAAGAATTCAACGTATTCACCGTTTATGACAGCTACTGCTTGAAGACGCTCTTTCCAGTTGCCTATTGCACTCCTGATGTTCATATCCGTTTTTGAGAGGTCCCAATTATCGCTGACTGTTGTAGCTTCGTTTGACTCCAAATAAAGTATTTCTTCAAATTTAGCTAAGATACGTATGGAGACAACGTGAAATGGTATAATGGCAGTGAAATTAGAAGCAGGTATAACCGAAACAACTAGTGCAGTGAGAAATGGAGTAACCAAAGAACAAACTAGTCAGTGTCTTAATTAGCATACGAACAACTAGGGTGAAATAGTTCACCACGTTAGGAAAAAGCGAGCTTTCTATAATTGTTAGGAGGTCTTTGCCCTTATGGGACACAATAGGTTGTCTTTATCTTTATAACCATAATGGGATACATATATTTGAAGTTAATCAATGTTAAAGGACGTACATCTCCTCCAAAAAGAATTGATTATAGATGTAGGGTGAGAAAAGAAAATATATATATTTTCTTGTCTTCTTGCCATTGAAGAATGAATGAGTTCGAAATATAGCGATTTCAAGTGTGACTTTATCTTAGTGTTTTTATCCTTTCTACTGTTATAATTACTGTTAATTTGTTACATTGTTAATAGTGTTACTTTATATTTATTTTTTCCCCGTTATATATAGAAGAGTCATGATGCGTACATTTCCCACAAAGAAAGTCTTTTCTTTCCAATAGTTCAACATATCAAAACAATTTTTATAAAATTATTCTCATGATGTATAAATATATTTGTTTATCGCACTATACTTATCTGACAACATATTACAAAAGCATGTTTAAAAGGGATATGCAGATCCCCAATTTAACCGATGTACTTTCAGTTTGCATGCTATAAAACACTACTGCAGACTTCTAAGCTCAGCTCTTTCTATAAAAGGTATTGAGAAAATTTATATTCTCTATCTCTTAAACGCACCTGAGATGTGAAAAGCGAAATGACAATACTACTAGACTGCGAATTTCTACTTTTTGATTATTGCCTGAACGAAATAAAGTGAATTAATATGAAACTGGTGTGCTAAACACAAATATCATTTAGTTTATTGTTATCATGAAAGGCATTTTAGAAAATTCACATTAACAATAAAACCAATTTTTATCGTCATATTCTAAAACCAAAAATTTCAGAACACTAATTTAAATACAAGCTTCCAAATACTCCACCCCCCCCCCCAAAATACAAAAATAAAACAATAAAACAGAGAAAATGTGTTGAATAAAGGTTGTGCATAATATCCAGAAGTTCACCCGTATAAATAATCATTTTATTTTATGTTTAATTATATTTTGAGCAACACTTTATCGCCTTTTACACCATTAATTCCTGTAAATATTGTTACATTTTATGGTGCACAATAAAATTACACACTCTCTAGGATTTGTAATTTAACTTTTGCCATCACTATTTGCAATCGCCGCTTTTTCGATTCTGCTGCCAGAATTTCCAAGTTTTCAGATTTTCTCGCTTCAGCGTTCAACAATGGTCAACAAACATACTGATGTCCCATCGTCTCTGTTAGCTTGTCTGAAAATTCTTTATGGAACTTTCAACTAATCGACACTGATGGCAGAAGTCGTTAAGGCCCGAACTCGTGAGGCCTTGGTTTCGATTCCCACCAGGACCGTACTTCCTGGCTGAGGTTTTTTCCGTGCTTACTTCAGTCCTCATTAATGGTAACTGCTGGAGACGTACCCTAAACTTGGCCTGGAACGCTTCCTTGCTTTAATAAAAAAAAAAATCCTTTCCCAGCTTGTTATTTCAGCTCGTATATCACCAGTGTCCAACGCCTGTGATGCCTCAGCAGTAAAAACAAACGTTACACACCATAAAAATGATAGGGGACAATTAAATATTCTTTCCTTCATTTTTGATGATCAAAGGGCCGGAAATTTGCCACAAACATACTGTAAGCAGGCACTATCTTTATTTAAAGCCTTGGTAAGCTGTTCACTAACGCAAGTTTGATCTGGAGAGGTGATACAATCACTTAAGAAGAATTTGCGTGGCTTTCGCGTGCAATGTTCTTGGAACCAGCAGGCAAACACACTCAGCGGCAAAAAAAAAAAAATAAATAAATAAATAAATAAATAAAAAATAAAATAAATAAATAAAGCGAAACAGTAAGTTTTTCTCTGTATTTATTATTATTGTTTTACAACATTTAAACTTGGATTCAAGTCTTATATAAGCCCAAACCTGCGACATTACAGGAACGCAACAACATGCCTAATGGCTAATCAATGTATTCAAAAAGCTTTGGTCCATTCCTTGGAACCTCTTTTTTTTTTTTTTTTTTTTTTTTTTTTTTTTTTTTTTTAATTCTGACTACCGTTAATTTTGCGTGTAAGGCAATTTTTACAACAATCACCGCAAAATGATGTCTTAATGTTTAAAAATGACGCGTGAATTTAATTAGAAATTATGTATCAAGTAAAAAATTTTAAATGTAATTAAGGGACGAGAAGATCCAATAAGTTAAATAATATTTTTGTTTTATTTTTGTTGTTTAGTAGGTTTATTGTTATTATAAAACAATATTTTATTTTGTTTTTGGTGTTTAGTAGGTTTATTGTTATTATAAACCTACTAAACAACAAAAAATAAAATATTAAACTCTATAGGGTCTTCTCGTTCCTTAATTACATTAAGTTTTTTTTACTTAAAATCTAATTTCTAATTAAAGTCATGATAATTTAAAGCATTCAGGCTTGTCGAACTAGCAGTCTTAAGTAATTTTTAACATTTTGAAATGGTTCCAACAGCTGAAGCTGCAGCAAAGACTGTGGCATTAGTGCAGGATGGACGAAGTCCACGTTAATTTGCTGACGTCATTGGCACTTCCCATTCCAATGTACTCAGAGTGTTCAGAGAGGGTGTATCTACACCAGGAGGCCCCGGTTCTCGTTGTTGGAACCTCTGATCACGACAATCGCTTTCTTTTACTGCAAATTCTCCACGATCGGCGGAGGCCAGGAATAATTTGCAGCAAGTACGGCATATTAACATCAGTGAAAGAACAGCTAGAAGAAGGCTGTATGAAGTGAATTTACAGTCCAGGAGACTCGCAAACGGACCAGTGCTGACCAGGGAATCTCTCGGATGCAGTTTGCTAGCACCTATCTAAACTGAACTATGGAGAAATGGAGCACGGTGCTCTTCACGGATGGAGCAAGTCCTATGGAGAAGACCAAGAGAACGTTATGCACCCTGCACTTTCTCTCAAGGACATCTTTTAATGAAGGTTCAGTATTGGTTTCAGGGATCAGCATTGAAGCAAGGACGGAGTTGGTGTTCACCTCTGGTCACCCTACAGCTCATCAGTACATCGAGGAGATTCTTGCTGATCATGTAGTGCCTTTTGCACCCGTTATAGGCGACAGCATTATTCATGTGTACGATAACACTCGTCCACTCATTGCTGCTGTGTTTCAGAGTTCCTGAATGTGGTTGGGATGGAACGTATGGTTGGTCAGCACTCATTCCAGACCTGAACCCGATAGAACATGCCTGGACCATGCTTGGAGGCATGCTAAGGGTCGATTCCCCGATTCACTGTCATATCTTTGCGCTGCACTTCAAGCGGAATGCAAACTGATACCACAAGAGGAGAATGCAGATCTTATCTGGAGCATGCTGACCAAATCACAGCTGCAATTAGAGCTAGAAGTGGCAACACTAGTTACTAAGGCCGTGACTATCTTACATAAACAGCCAGAAAAGCAGAGAACTATTAAAAGTGTCAATTTCCAACATTTTTAGAAATTTCTGTTTATTGTGATGTTTGATGACGTTACAGTCCACCAAAGAAATAAAACAAATGTATTTGTGCTTGCTATATAATTTCCAAAATGAAAGTCTTTAAAAAAATTATATATCACATTAACAAATTTCAAATGATCAATGCGTGCTATAACATTGTTTTAGAAATAGTGGAATGTCACTATGAATTTCTGAGGCAATAATTTAATCGCTAACTATTTACTTTGAATTGTCACCTTGTAGCCTTACAATAATTAATACACCTATGTGGATTTTATTCCTTGTATGGCAACAGCAAAATAATTCGATACATTTTTATCTTGTGTTGTTCCGTGCCTTAATTAAAAATATTTCGTTGTTTGTGTTTTTTAACCAGTGTGCATAGGCATTTCAAAGGATAAGCTGCGTTTTCAGTGGAAATATATAGCATAAGGATACGTGTGAACATGCGTAATGTTCATTCAGTGAAAATCACCAGTACTAACAAAAAATCGCGATAATTCTCGATAAAGGACAAAAAACGCATGGATGCGGAAACCTCTGCAGAACGCAGTTCATTTTAGGTCTCCATGGCGTTCCCATTGATATGATTTATTATTCATGGTCATTCAATTGAGGAATTGCGGAATCAAAAAGCAAATTCAATGATAGGGGTTTTAAGCAGTGTTGAAGCAGTCACCAAAAATCTAATATTCAGGGTTCAGTGACTTTGCAAGTTAATACCATTGAATATTTCACTGAACTGATACACATTGTAACAGGTAGCAAGGGGTTTCAAAGAGCTTACTGGTTAACATTCTTTCCTTTCTACTGACTTTTTCTGCGGAAGGAGAACGAGTGAGAAGTGGTATAGTTTGCGATAAATAATATATATATATATATACATAAATCGTTCATATAAGTATATATATATACTTATATATAGACCTACCGCAGAGCTGAGAATATTTACTTCCTCATCCTATTCTGTTTTTCCCCTCTTTTTCTTTCAATTTACCTCGTGTAGGTGCTCTTGTGGTTGTGCGGTGTGTGTGTTTGTTTCACTGACTCTATCTCTCAATGATGATAATTTTTCCAAAAGTTCATTTAAATATAGAATAGAGTTGTAGCTGCCATGTAGCTTCTTTGTCATAACGTTCTACAAGCTCAGGGAAACAAATTCAAGTTGAAAATATGCTTTAAAACTTCGACCTTGGTCTAGCCAACACTTTAATAAATTTACAGCTAGTGAAGTAAAAACGCAAACGAATTATAAATAATAATAATAATAATAATAATAATAATAATAATAATAGTAATAACAATAAAATGAAATTGTTACAAATAGAAAACCAATATAGAGTTTTCAGTATCTTTTAAATTTCATAAAATAAACGTTTTATTTACGGACGGTCTTTAACATCTCAGGTCATCAGCATCCCATTCAATTCACCAGGGCGTGAAATGATCGATAAATTTTGCTCAGAGGCCTCTTCTTTCAAGGCTTCAGATTCTTTTTCGTACCGCAAATCTATTACACGGGACCTACGGCTTTACTTCCCTTCCGAAGGAAGCCATCCATACTTGTATTTTTTCGCCTGAAAAATTCCGTCGACCCTGACCGGGATTGAACGCGCAATCTTGGATTTACGGGGCAGGCTACCACTAGACCACCATGACCGGCATAACAACAAATGGCGCAAATGATCGAAAGCCTAAATTTAACGTTTCGGTATTGATTTGTTGCCATATTGCGTTTTTTTTTTTAATCCAGGGATTCCATTCAGAATCCAAAAAGAATTAATTCCTTGAAACTTTCAAAAATCAATATCCAAAATGGAAGACGTAAGCCAAAGTATTTTTATTGAATTCGGCCACAATTAAAAGAATTCATTATTTAACTCTTTTCAGAACAGTTCTAGAAATATATAGCAATATTTATAATCTTGCAACATTTATTAATTTAATCCTGCAAAGCTCCTTAACACATGAATGATTTGCCCAAAGGAATTCTATACTTTTCCCAATTTTACAAATTATCCAATTGTACTATTTAAAATATTATCTACATATCTATATACCTAGGTCGATTAATGCGGAGGTGGTCCTGCCCTATCAGATTCAGAAGGCAGCAAGGAGGCATTCAAATGGAAAGAACGCCTGGTGATAGCCAAAGGCTACTTGATGTCTACGTCGGTCCTGGTGGTGCAGTGGTTACCATACTTCTTGCCTCCTATACCCAAGATCGCGGGTTCGAACCCGGCCAGGACCGATGGATTTTTTCGGGCGTAAAAATCCTAAGTATGGCTTCCTTCGGAAGGGAAGTAAAGCCGTGGGTCCCGTGTCGTACATTTACGGCACGAAAAAGAACCTCAAGCCTGAAATAGAGGCCTCTGAGCAAAAATTTGTCGGCCGTTTCACGCCCTGAGTTGAATGGGACGCTGATGACCTGAGTTGTTAAAGAGCGTCCATAAATAAATCTATCAAAAAAAAAAAAATGATGTCTACAAATCAACACAGTACTAGCCTTTAAGCATAAGCGGATATCAATGCAATTAAAAATTAGGTCTAGGAGTAGAAGCGACTCCAGCGTGATCTGCCCAATGAATTACAACCATGGTGGTAGAATAAAAACTTAAGAAAGTAACCTTGCAAGGGAGGAAAAAACAAAATAGGAAAGGGGGAAGGAACAAAATGACGGTTTACATATCACCTTATTTGCCAGATTTATTGACCCAATTTTATTTTAAAATGTTATAAGTTCCTCTTTTTAAATGGGTTGCGCATTTTCCACGTTATTTCTATAGATGATAAAAATTTGCTCATCAATAATTCCATAAATAATTAAATATGATTCAAAGAAAATTTGGCTAATCGGCGACAGCCGTTAACTTAATTTGTGCACAGTAAAACAACATTTACAGTCCACAGTTGCCAATTTATCCTTTTTGAGCTAGACCTAGCCTTTTTTGCTTCGTTCTTGGCCCCCATTTTTTGTAAAAGCCCCTTTATTCTAGCTCTTTTTAGGATAAAATCTGGGGTAAAATGAAGGGTTTTATATAATTCACCAACTATTTAACGCAATGAACTGTATGCAACCCCCCAAAATCGCTTGTCTTTCTATTTTGAGAACAATATTAAACAGAAGGCAGAGAGTAAATAAAGCTTTTGAGTTTTCCTATCAAGACCTCGTGAGTCCGCTTTCTGATTTGACCTTATTTATTAAATCTCTATGTTTCAAAATAACAATACCAACTAAACAAATAGATTCCCTGGTAACTTCACTTGATGATTTTATTGATTCCAGAGCTATAAATTCGATAGCGAGATAACTAGAACAAATATTTCGAACAATCAATGGTATTGGAGAAAGGTGCATTAAATTTGTTCAGGTTTTAATAAATGAATTAAGGCAAAGTTTCCTAGAAAATGTCGGACTTTTGGAGCAAATGAAAAATGTCCCCAAAGAAGCATTGTAGGGGGGAAAAGAAAAAAGAAAAAAAAAGCACAATTGTTCCTAACTTCTGCACTGGTGACCAATATTAAAAGCCAGGGAAAGTTCTTCATATCGTAAACTGAGCAATAGCATCCTTTACTATATCCATTCTCACTGTTCCTCACTCTAATGGGGACATAGAACGGGTGTTCCGTGTAATGAATATAGTGAAAAACAAACCAAGAAATAGAAAGCAACTTCCTTTCCAATCTGCAATTCTCTAAATACGTTATGGGTGAAAAAGAGAAAACAATAGTTATACATATAAGCTACCAGAAAATGTCATTAATCGCATAGGAACAAGTGTTATGTATCAAAGTGGCGATACGGCTCTGAAGCTGGAGCTAGACAGATTGAAACATTTGACGAAGAGGAGGAATTGTTGATTTGTTTTATTTACGGACGCTGTTTAATATCTCAGGTCATCAGCGTCCCGTTCAAGTCGGGTGTGAAACGGCCGAGAAACTGTGCTCAGAGGCCTCATTCAGGCTTGAGGTTATTTTACTTGCCGTAAATCTACGACATGGGATCCACGTCTTTACTTCCCTTCCGAAGGAAATCATACTTAGGATTTTTACGCCCCCCCCCCAAAAAAAATCTATCGATCCTGGCCGGGATTGAACCCGCAATCTTGGGTTTAGGAGACAAGCGTGAAAGAAGAAGAAGAAGAAGAAGAAGAAGAAGAAGGAGGAGGAGGAGGAGGAGGAGGAGGTTACTATATGGCAATATTCTCTTAGAAAAGGATCAATAGAAAATAAATTATTATTATTGTATATTATATTATTGTTATAATTATTATTACTTGTGGGAATGGTGTTTTTGTGATGGCACGTCGATAATAGAAAATATTTAGCCCCAATTGAGATGAAATTTATCTCTTTTTGGTACCAGTCTAGCCTGTTGTTTAGTTCAGTAGCTGGACTTACGTCAGTAAGCGGGTTGCTTGCCTTGTGAGATATCTTTTTGTAAATGTCTGTAATTGCCAAATGTGTTATGCCAGCATGGTTTTACTTTACACAAAATTGATTTATTAATCGCAATTATGCATTGATACAATCAGATCCTCAAGTTCTAAGACGATGGGGGGAAAACATTTCCTGGAAGTAGAACTAGATGACATTAACTATTCTGTGTAACTTCTCCTGTCTCTCAAGACAAACTATGCAAAGAACCCCTGACTTATTAAAATTAAGGACTCAAAAACTACATACAATCGGTTAGATTTTGGTTACAGGCTCAGTATATGTGGGTAGATTTTAACAATATACATGCTGGGGAATAGGCGTAAACCATGTAACCCTCTAGGACGACGTTTAATTTCGTATGCATGGTTATTTGAATTCATAAAATAATCGTAACAGTTACTCGAAAAAAAACTTCATATACGTCAAAAATTCACCCTTCATGATGGTGATTACACTCATGTTGCGTCTTGAGCGAAGATTCCACCACCTCCTAGGTCTAGTGGTTAGCGTTGCCAAGTGCTGGCCGGAAGCCCTGGGTTAGATTTCAGGTACTTACTTAAGAATGTTTCTATGTTAGGGAGGTATGGAACGGTGTGCACCCGCGTGGAGGACAATTGGAGGCAGCCTGTTGCAGAAGTAGATTCTTCGATCACGAAAGCCGCGTGAATAGGCGACCGGCAGGGTGCTCATCATATGCCCCCTGCAATACTGCCCTCAATC
The DNA here is from genome assembly GCA_030762175.1 of Metallyticus violacea. Classification (NCBI taxonomy): domain Eukaryota; kingdom Metazoa; phylum Arthropoda; class Insecta; order Mantodea; family Metallyticidae; genus Metallyticus; species Metallyticus violacea. The sequence continues at coordinate 106,866,066 of CM060835.1, read as the reverse complement.
AAAGAAGAAGTAAAGGCGGAGTGCAGAGATCGCCGCGGCAGGCAATGGGCTCACCAATTATTGCTAATGAATATTTAATGTGATTTAACACTCCTTATTGAAAAATACATAAATGTTACATTTTTGTCCTCAGGACATACAGCGAATGTTTCCATGAATTAAATTAAACAATCGTTGCAGATGATAGAGTTAACTGTAAGAGTTTGAGGCCTATGTCCTATGTATGTCCCTTTGGCGATTATCGTTAGAATGCGCTCCATTGATTCCCACAGTTAACACATCACTACAACATGCCTTGAATAGCAGTTGTATACAGAGGAATACAGAAACTATGTTTTTTCCTACCTAAGTGGTAAAACTACTGAAGCATATAAAGATTGGACTGTTTTACATGTATTTACTGGGTAGGGGTCTTGACCTTTGCCCCGATGAACTGCTACTCGATTTTGATAGGCCTGCTAAGATTGCTTTCCGGGCTGTATTTCCTCAATCAAAGATTCTGGGATCACAGTCTTGTATAGCCCTATACAGTTGGATAATTTACTATGAAAAATTTCCAAAACGAAACTGGGAAGTGACTGGAAATTGTTTTCTAAATTGTATATTTCGGCTCTCGAAGTTCCCGAAGAAGCGAAGCACTTTCAGAAGAAACATTAAATTTTTGCAACTATATGATATTGTTGATGATGTATAACACAGTGTCCCTTTCATCCTTAATATGGGCAGTCTCCGAATGAAATAATTGTTTTCAAGCAAATGGTGCCTAGGAATTTCATCAGCAATGCATTGATCAAGTTTACAATTCGCATCCTTCATTCTGTAAGGTTATTGAAGCTCAAGGAAATACAATGCGAAACACCGATCAATATTCACAAATCAACAAGCAAACACAGTTGCTAGAAGAATTTTTATACTGCATGCTAGTGGTAATTGCACTTGTAGAATTCGAAAAATAACTTGGTCCATATAACACACCTCCAAAAATATGAGACAAATGGTCATTCACCATGATAAATTACGAAAATGTCGCTACCAGTTGTAGCATAGCGCGTGTTGACACCCCTGACCAGCTTCCTGTGATTTTTATTCCTGAATTAAATGAAACGAATGCACGAAGCAAACGCACACCTTCTGAAAGAAATGAAGCGTAACATCCATCGCAAAATTGCATACATTTTCAAACGTTTTTATTAACTCGCTTTCTTGTCTGTTCGGGTGGAATTTTGTAATTAATTGTTCATGCACTTCTAAATGAGATAGAGACTTGAAAATTTGCATATAGGTCGGAAATGGATGACAATACAATATAATACGGTAAGTATAATGGTTCAATGGTTCCAGGTTTGAAAAATATGATTCCGCAGTTTTGAAAGTAAAGCAGCGCATTATCAAACGGGAATTGTAAGAACAACTATCTATAGTTTTGTTAATAACGCTTAAAATACAAAAGTTATAATAATCTTTATTTAAAAATAAGAACAGTTGCTATGATGACTGTATTATATTTATCAATACAATAAATTAATTATAATGCAACTTGATTTATATTTAATTTCAACGTTTTATTTGAATCTAAAATGATTAGAATTATTTTTGTTATATTTTGATAACAATACATTCGCCATGGCAACTATTCAAATAAACTGCGCGATGTCGAACGTACAAATTCCAAGAAACGCATGGCTCAAGCGTGATCAACTGAGACGATGGAAAAACGTTCTCGACTCGCTAATGACACGCAACGACAAGCTAAATATTTTGATAACAATACACTCTATGGCAACTTTTCAAATAAAAAACATTAATTTTAATTCCTCACAATTAAATTCTTACAAATAACATTTAATAAATGTGATGTCTATTATATAAATTCAATTGCGCTAGTGTTAATGTGAAACATGTGTATTAATAATTTCAACTGTGTAAATAAGTAGTGAATGAGTATTATATTTAATATAATATAATGAGTTACATATATTATCTAAGATTTTGACTTCTATATTGAGGATCTGGTACAAATGTATTTAATACTGAAGTAAAAAATTTCAAAATTAAGTTCGTGTTTATGTATTTTGTTTTTAATTAAAAAAAACAATTAATTGTTTCGATATATCAATGGAGTAGATAAAACAATTTTCTATTTTAGTGATCAAGAGAAAACAAAATGACCTAATCTGAAAGTTGCTCAATTTTTGTCATTATTTAATCGAGGCGTCTAATACTGATTGCGAAATTACGTGCATACAAGACTAAAAAGTAGAAAATAATTTAAATATTTTTTTTTTTGAAAAAACACGTTTTTATTTTCTTAAATATAAATGAACTAAAAAGTATAAAATAATTCATCCTAGCCAAATGCAGATTTATAAACCCATACAAATTTATGAGGTTATGAATTTGCATGGGGTTATAAATCTCAATTTGGCTAGGACGAATTATTTTATACTTAATAGTTCATTTATATTTAAGGAAAAAAAACGTGGTTTTTAAAAAATATATTTAAATTATCTCAAAATGTGTTGACAAGGTTTCTGCATCTGTTTTCCTAAGCAGGTAGTTTTTTTAAATTCGTTAATTTCGTAAGTTAAAAATGAAACTGCTTATGTTCAGTGCACAACCGCCATTAAATGGTAACAGTTATCAGACTAGCTCATAGTGAAAGTGCGGTTAGCGTTTCTAAGAATCCCACTATAGCCTATGTGTAGCGTTTATTTTCATTCCTTAGTCGGATATTTTCATGTTGCTCACTAATATCTGAGATTATAAACACAAATTTGTAGTAAATTTTCCTTCTGATATCTGCTAATGAAATGGAATATCATGTACAAATATACTAGGGTGTGTCGCAAAGTTATACGTAAAATAACAGGGCATGTTGTTATACAAATTTTAGTTGCATTGTGCCCTAGAAGGTTGGCAAAAAAATAGATTGCAATGACGTCATGTGTAAATTATTGCCATGCTGTCGTTTAAAATTAACATTGGTTTTTATAAGACACAAAAATAATATTCATATGAGTGATACGTGGTAGAAAAAATATCTTGACTGTATAGTAAAGGAAATTTCAATAGCATGTATGAACTTAACACGTTGCGAAATGAATATACGTTTGCTCTTAGGTCTGTAATGAAAATTGGTTGCAAGGAGTTAGTAGTTTTACATTGTCGTGCCGAATTTTACTATTAATTTGAAGTGCCTGCCAATAATTAGTACAATTTTATATTATTTACAAGTATATGCTTAATTAACTTCCCAAAATCGGTTATTTATTTCAGTATAGTAGAGTTATTTTTGTAATATTTTTCAATTAA